>LUCW03002068.1:5000-37552 GCA_001586965.3 Sphaeroforma sirkka | reverse complement strand
TGGTCCGTTGAATTTGCGTGATGTAGGGCATACAATCGGATAGGGATAAAACTGTTTAATCTGAATTTTCTGGTCCGTTAGTTGCGTGATGTAGGGCATACAATCGGATAGGGATAAAACTGTTTAATCTGAATCTTCTAGTCCGTTGAATTTGCGTGATGTAGGGCATACAATCGGATAGAGATAAAACTGTTTAATCTGAATTTTTCTGGTCCGTTAGTTGCGTGATGTAGGGCATACAATCGGATAGGGATAAAACAGTTTAATCTGAATTTTCTGGTCCGTTGGTTGCGTGATGTAGGGCATACAATCGGATAGGGATAAAACAGTTTAATCTGAATTTTTCTGGTCCGTTAGTTGCGTGATGTAGGGCATACAATCGGATAGAGGATAAAACAGTTTATTCTAAATTTTCTGGTCCGTTAGTTTTGCGTGATGTAGGGCATACAAATCGGATAGGGATAAAACAGTTTAATCTGAATTTTTCTGGTCCGTTAGTTGCGTGATGTAGGGCATACAATCGGATAGGGATAAAACAGTTTAATCTGAATTTTCTGGTCCGTTGAGTTGCGTGATGTAGGGCATACAATCGGATAGGGATAAAAAACTGTTTAATCTGAATTTTCTGGTCCGTTAGTTGCGTGATGTAGGGCATACAATCGGATAGGGATAAAACTGTTTAATCTGAATTTTTCTGGTCCGTTAGTTGCGTGATGTAGGGCATACAATCGGATAGGGATAAAACAGTTTGATCTGAATTTTTCTGGTCCGTTGAATTTGCGTGATGTAGGGCATACAATCGGATAGGGATAAAACTGTTTAATCTGAATCTTCTAGTCCGTTAGTTGCGTGATGTAGGGCATACAATCGGATAGGGATAAAACTGTTTAATCTGAATTTTCTGGTCCGTTGAATTTGCGTGATGTAGGGCATACAATCAGGATAGGGATAAAACAGTTTATCTGAATTTTCTGGTCCGTTGGTTGCGTGATGTAGGGCATACAATCGGATAGGATAAAACAGTTTAATCTGAATTTTTTTGGTCCGTTAGGTTGCGTGATGTAGGGCATACATACAATCGGATAGGGATAAAACTGTTTAATCTGAATTTTCTGGTCCGTTAGTTGCGTGATGTAGGGCATACAATCGGATAGGGATAAAACTGTTTAATCTGAATTTTCTGGTCCGTTAGTTGCGTGATGTAGGGCATACAATCGGATAGAGATAAAACAGTTTGATCTGAATTTTCTGGTCCGTTAGTTTGCGTGATGTAGGGCATACAATCGGATAGGGATAAAACTGTTTAATCTGAATTTTCTGGTCCGTTAGTTGCGTGATGTAGGGCATACAATCGGATAGGGATAAAACAGTTTATTCTAAATTTTCTGGTCCGTTAGTTGCGTGATGTAGGGCATACAATCGGATAGGGATAAAACAGTTTATTCTAAATTTTCTGGTCCGTTGGTTGCGTGATGTAGGGCATAAATTCGGATAGGGATAAAATCTGTTTAATCTGAATCTTCTAGTCCGTTAGTTGCGTGATGTAGGGCATACAATCGGATAGGGATAAAACAGTTTATTCTAAATTTTCTGGTCCGTTAGTTGCGTGATGTAGGGCATACAATCGGATAGGGATAAAACTGTTTAATCTGAAACTTCTAGTCCGTTAGTTGGTTGATGTAGGGCATACAATCGGATAGGGATGAAACTGTTTAATCCGATTTTCTGGTCCGTTAGTTGCGTGATGTAGGGCATAAAATCGGATAGGGATAAAACAGTTTGATCTGAATTTTCTGGTCCGTTTGTTGCGTGATGTAGGGCATACAATCGGATAGGGATAAAACTGTTTAATCTGAATTTTCTGGTCCGTTAGTTGCGTGATATAGGGCATACAATCGGATAGGGATAAAACTGTTTAATCTGATTTTTCTAGTCCGTTAGTAGCGTGATGTAGGGCATAGAATCGGATAGGGATAAAACTGTCTAATCTGATTTTCTGGTCCGTTAGTTGCGTGTATGTAGGGCATAAAATCGGATAGGGATAAAACAGTTTGATCTGAATTTTCTGGTCCGTTAGTTGTGTGATGTAGGGCATACAATCGAATAGGGATAAAACTGTTTAATATGAAATTTCTGGTCCGTTAGTTGCGTGATGTAGGGCATACATTCGGATAGGGATAAAACTGTTTAATCTGAATTTTCTGGTCCGTGAGTTGCGTGTTGTAGGGCATACAATCGGATAGGGATAAAACTGTTTAATCTGAAATTTCTGGTCCGTTAGTTGCGTGATGTAGGGCATAAATTCGGATAGGGATAAAACTGTTTAATCTGAATTTTCTGGTCCGTTAGTTGCGTGATGTAGGGCATACAATCGAATAGGGATAAAACTGTTTAATCTGAATTTTCTGGTCCGTTAGTTGCGTGATGTAGGGTATACAATCGGACAGGGATAAAACTGTCTAATCTGAATTTTCCTTGTCCGTCATTCTTGAATACTGGTTAATCGTGCTTCGACTCGTGTCAAATTTCACCTCTTGTAGGCCTTCAGCTCCCTCTTGGCGCGTACAAAGGTGTGGAATTATATTCGCACTCCGACAGTACACGTAGCAATTTACATTTAGTACGCTTTGCAAACAACGTTTCAAAAAAAAAACTTCTTGAAAGCTCCGCAAGTTGCCATAGGGTCCTATTGACTGTATTGTATTTACTCTGTCATTAATCCGCCTAATTCAGCTTCAATTGCTCATGCACACGATTTCGCTCGAGATAGCTTCATTTTCTGGTGTTACGAGGAATGCAGCTGGTTTATGTACACTTTCATGACAATCTTGTTGCAGCTTCCAAAGATTGCGTCATAGAGCAACTTGCAACGTCTCTATGCCTAACATCGTCTCAATTGCAAGCCTAGTGTAAACTGACAAGTTTGTTCGAAGCACTAAGCCATCATAATGTTTGCAACGAATCACAGCTCGTTGGTCAGTGATACTTCTTAGTGAAAATGTACCGTAATTTAAACTTGAGATCGATCAAAATCGTCCCACATTTCAACTGACCAGAAGCCGGAAGGTCTTTTGACTGCCTCGCATTATTCTTTCGCTATAACTTGCGTATCACATTGCAACGCAAGTCGATTTGCTCTTCCTGGATGGTAACAAAACTAATGAAAGTTTGATAATCTTATTTAAAGCCATCCGCTCTGTTGGTGAGTATGCCTTCCAACTCTCCCGAGTTGATATGAATAGATAGCGGGCTGTATCTATATAAAGGCAAGTTTTGAAAAAATATAGACAAGCTTACTCAGTTGTCATGCCAGTCAAGTCTGAATGCCGAAGATACAACACCATTCTGTCCACGAATAGCAATTTCAATTGAATATGGGTGGCATTTGGGCTGCTCCTACACGTCTTTACTTTCTGTATATTGCCGCGAGCATCGCGATATACACTATGAATATGACGGAATGTCTGGCCTTTTCAATTCGTGTTATCAAGTTCCGCTGCGTTTTTCTTGATTCAATTGCAATAAGTGTGGTTTACTCACTTTCAGTTCCATATTCAGGTTCATCGTTTATTCCACAAACGTTAAGTAATCATGATTTGAATATATCGAGTAGGCGTACAAACTAGTCGCTCTTCGTCGGTGAAAAAGGCTTGGGAAAGTACAGGCCATTTGGATCATGTATCACGATTTTTCCATGTTATTACCTACTTCTATAGGATGTCTTCCGCTATGAAAAAAAGATGTTAGTTTCTCTTTTACCAGCAAATAGTTTGATCATCAGCAGTGAGTAAATAACGCACGTATGTTCTCCATCGTTGTATCTCTCGTCCCTAGCTTCTCGCGGCAGTTCGACAATCCCAACTTTCCTTTAATCTTCCCAGTACCTTTCTAACGAATATGAAGCCTGATGCGCATGTAGACAAATAACAACTTACCCCAAATTAAAGTATATGATAATATCCCTATCCGCCGTGTATCAAAACAAACTGAAACACGCTCAGACACATACACCGCTCAGCTCAATACGATCATCAGATTCCTTTTGCCTAGTACTATTGTCTTCTTGGTCCGGACTTTACTGAGCCATGGACGCGGCTGTCAGTAATATTTCTTCCACTATACTTTGACGAGGTACAGAAGGGGTGCGTTGGTAAAAAGACGGTGATTCTGTCACAAATGCAAATTTGAATGCCGCTTTATCGCCAAGTCAATATATATGAATAGTAGAAGTCGTTAATGATTCTCAAAATGGTTCATTTCTAATAAAAACATTTAAACAAAAGTTCCTTCCCTGAGATACAGAAATTAAAGCAATGTCCATATTACTTTTAATTACATGGCTACAAAAATTTTACTTCTAAGTGTAAGATCAGCAAAAGTACGTATGTGGTATGAGAGTCCAACAATAGCCCATCCTTTCTTATTCTTAGCTAAGTTTTCCCTCATGTTCACCTCTGACTCAATCACGTATATTAAAGGCTGGCTATCATATCATGACTACAAGTGAATGAATGTCTTCCGACCCGGTCAAATTTTAGAATATTCATGAAGCCCAGCGTGGAGTCATTTATTATGGTACTGTATTGTACACTGACAGAGGCCGTATTTGTTGTGGCAAGGGCTTGGCGCTGGCCACTGAAGATTTTAATAAACTTGCATAGTCAATATTGGCAACCTCGGGATATTGTTTACTGGGTCAGCATAACACGGTAGATCTCGGAGATATAATATTGCCCAAGTAAATAGAACTATATAAAAGCGAGTATCTTCATCAACAGATTCGACGATGGACAGCAGTTGCTTATTGACATCTTCGTGGGCTACAGGGGGGTAAAGAGTTGGTAATATTTACCAAAAAAAATCAATCTTTCACAATACGGAAAGGGTGTCATCATCTGAGGTCTGCATTTATTAAGCCAACCCCGTTTCTCTATCATAGTGTCAACATTTTGCATATGAAGTAGTACTAATGAGCGGCGAAGATGATTACCGACGATTACCACCTAGTTTGCTATAAATGTGTCAAACTTGACGTCGCATATTAAAACAGGACATAATACACAAAACTGATGCAGCCTCGTGGAAACATTTGTTTCGAAAAAATTTAACTTGGTGGAACCGAGACTGATTACCTGTTTCTGTCTTTTTTTCTTATCGGAAAGCTCAGCGGTATTGTCGTTTTAGAGGATAGCGTATGTGTATGTTTGTTGTCACGGCGTGCAAAGCTAACTTTTACGCTAAATATCACTCGCATGGATGCATCGTTTTACCGGTTCAAAATAAGGCAAAGGCTGATAATTACGCAGTTTTGACTAAATCCTCGCTAGTTTTATAAGAATTTTTTGAGTCCCGCGATGTTTGAACTTTAGGATATGTTGACGATGTCTGATAGATTTGGACATAATCTGAGCCTGTATGATGTATGATTGAAGGTAGAGTGAGCACTTTGATAATTTTTCAGTACTTCAAGCGGCTATGCATGCTATGCTTGGAAGAACGGAAGTAGACTAACAGTTAAAGATGGACGAAGGGCTTCAACGAGTTATTAAAGATCCAGAAAGGCCTACGAATGTCGTCCACATGAAGCTATGTCTATATGTTAACAAATAATGTAACGGCAACGGAGTCCATTTAGTGAATATGGTACAATTATGTGTATGTCTGCGTTGTAATAGCCGGGCCTCCACATTAGACTCTTATGTTAATAAACGTACTCTTAAGCAGTACGTAAATTATAAACGTACTATTAAAAGCACGAGTATTAATTGGTTTTTAACGGTTCTATTTACAAGTACCTTTTCCATTTTACAAATCAGATATTTTGGCCCCGACCCATTAAAGGGACTGTGAACAAGGCCAAAGAGTATATTTGGAGTAGGTCTATTAAGAGACCTAGATAAACACTCCAAAATATACATCTGAATACTTCAGTAGCGAGATGGCTCAACCGAACATAGGTTTCTAGAGACCCTTAATGGTTACCTAGTTTGACCTCCGCTCAGCCAACCAGATGTGCCAGTCTGATGATGGCAAGTCGGTAATTCTTGATAAGTGGACAGTTATTGGTTAAGACAATAACTAAGGACATCAAGATATTTTTACTTTTTTTACTTTTTTATTCTAAATATAGGATTTTACTAGTTTTAGTAATTCGTGCGACGAAACAAGTAATACTAGTTTCGACGATAACGATAACGAAAACAAAAATAAAATCCCTTCGGCGAAATCAGTACTGGGAGGATGATATATAGGCAATGTCTCAGCCTTACAATCCCCCAGAGTATTGCTGATTTCTATGAGGCATACCTAACTTTATTACCAGACTAAAATTCGTATACTTAAAAAACATTAAAAGACTTTAAGATTTTATTACGTTTAGTAGCTCTAAGATGTTTATACCGCCTTAAGAGACCGATATTTACAGCATGATATATATTGCAACATTCATACCGATTTTACGAAGATGCTTTGTTTACGAAACTGCACTACATCGAGAGATTCTGAATAGCACGGTGCCTTTCAATCGAATCGTATATTTGTATGTTTATCGATAATAACACAATATCATGCGCCTTCTGTACTAAGAAAGTATATACAGTCATGTCAACATTGCGATGACTCGTTTGACTGAATATGTCTCATATACTATTCTGCTGTGCAGTGACCTCGGTTATTTTTTTTTGATTGCACGGCAGAGTTCCATCCCTAGTCTCATATTCATATCCCAGCCTCAACGTTTCACCCTAGCCCTGAAATCATATCCCAACTTCAAAGTCATTTCCCATCCCCTGAGCTAGCGCAACCCGGTGGGCCATGATTAAAAACATTTGAAAAGCCATAACCTAATGAAAGGCACAACTCAATTTCGATTTTTGATATGGTTGGTGCTGTTTAGTTCGTATTCGGTTTTTTTTGTCTTACCATCGAGGACTTCAGATGTTCGTTCATAAACCAAACAAGTTTGTTTATACGACTCATCGTTATTTTCGCAGTGTCTGGGATAAAACTCAAGAAGGCGAATGTTCACGGAAAACGATGACAACAACGATGACAACAAACGATGACAACAAACGATGACAAAACGATGACAAAATCACAGCCGACCGATTTGAAAGCGGAAGGTGGACGAATGCCGTAGCCGTGGACAGTACTATAAGACAAAAAGCGAGTTAAACAAATTTCTACGCTGTGAGCTAGATTTTATCTGAAAGAAAAGTCAATGCTGACAGTATTTTTTAGCCAAACGATGCTACACAGGTTTTGAAAGTGTTCCGAAATGAGTAGTTTTTGTACATTTAAAGGGGCAATTGATAGTCGGGAAAAGTTAGTTGTCATAGTGAAAGCCTCCCAAATACTGTACATGCATGTACTAACCTTTCAGATCAAATATACAGCGCACAGGTTTTCACACAATAGCAAAGTTTGATGCCTTTCTGTTCAATACTGTGTACGAAGTCTTCAATCGATCCTGTCCTGGAAACGATTTTTTTCTTTGCCACGATGATTTTTTTTCACTAATCGCAGAGGTAAAGAAGAGATGAGGCGCTCTGAGAGATTATTTAACCTGGACTACTGACAGGCGAGTTTTGGTATTTTAAAAACATTTTAAATGGCATCTGAAGTCCACTCTTTTGGACAGAAGCCGTATAGCCCAATGAATCACCGACAGTTGTGAGTTTGATACTTTAGCAATATTAATCGACTGTAACATCATGTATTCAAGCTTCAATTTATCCTGAAAGGGCCGTTCAGGAAGCCAAAAAGCTATTAAAATGCGTATTCGAAGGGGGGGAAAGTATACCAACTTGATCCTAAAAACTGCTTCGCTTTAAATACTTGATTCAAGTTGGTCAATCCGAAGAAATAATAAAGTCACAAGGAAGTTTAACCTCATGTAGATGAAGAGTTCAATCAGATATATACTTGTTTCCTGCCACGATGATGTCCGAAACCTGATATGGCTGGAAAATTCAATCAGTTCTGCCCTGTAAGTAAAGGTTTACCTGCCACGATGTCTTTTTACTATCCGCAAGGGTGACAGGCGGATGAGACAATGAACTCTACTTTTTTATTAGTGCTGGGCTACTGATAGGCAAATTTTGATATTCTGAAAACTTTTTAAAGGATATCATAGTCTACTCCATCCGATAAAAGCCATTTTATCTAATGAATCTTTCCAACCCGGAAGGCGTGAATTCTATGCCCCTTACATTCTTCAGGTTTGGCAAATCTTTTATTATAGTGGTTTAATCGACAGTGTCATTTAACAAAACTACAATTTTTGCTGACAGGGTCGTCCAGGGTGTCAAGATGCTGAAGGTATATCCGAAGCGTACCAAAGAAGGACATCAACTTAATTCTAAGAACAGTATCACTTTGATTTCATGATTAAATATCCGATTCGGAAGAATACAAGAGCATCGTGAAGTAGAGAAATGGCTTTTTTTTAGCCATTCTGCCGTGGTACACGAAGGTACCGGAAGCCAAGGGAAAGCAAGGCGCGCAAAATGTAAGGAAAATTTAGATCAGAGGAAAGGACATTACTGAATGTTTATTTTAAGCTTGAAGCGTCGGAAACGGAGCATGACGACGATATCAGGCAGTGAGAAATGGGCAACATTTGAAGTCGAGGTTAAGAAAACAAAGGAGGCGGCTAAAATTAAGAAAATAGAAGTGAATTAAGTACCCAACAGGATACAGAGAAATATATCTATCACCAAGGCCGAGACAGAGAAAGCACCTCAGTAATTGGTCAAAATAAGACATAGTAATGATGACAGCTCAATTAGAAATGTAGACAATGGTAGTATATCTTAAAAATCGAAGCAAGGAAAACACGAGAAGAACCGGATATGAAGCAAGCACGGCAAGTAGAACAAAGAAAGTGAGATCAAGAAAGACAGTATAGCATAAATGAGGTTGAAGAAGGTGCATCAATTACAGCCACCAAATTGCAGTTACAACAGGACACGGTGATGGTATGCGCTCGAAGCCATGAAGAAGCCTATCGCAGCAGGATGTGACATGAAAGCAATCCGTCAGAAGTAAAAAATAGAGGTGCAGAGACGGACATTGATTTGAATTAGAATATGGTCCAAATATGTGCCACAGAGTGACCCTACCACATAAAATTGAAGATGCAAAAATAAAATTATAATAGCGCCGTACGATACAGCGAGCAGAGACAAGCCGAATGCGGAAAGGGTCATGAATGACAGGGAATTATAGGTGGTCGAAGGGAAAAGTTTAAGTTTAGTGCACACCATGTCGTTCATAGCACAACAAAAGAAAGGTAAGCAAAGTACAATAGCCAGACCAAAGCCACCACAGCAAGACGGAGATGAGCTGGCACTATATGACACGCAGATATATCGGGGGCAGTATATTCAAGGCAAGAGCTAAATCAGAAGCCGATAGAGAATGAAGAGAATGATTTAGAAGAAGAAAGTCAAGTACAGGGACTTAAAGAGATCCGAAGGGAATATGACACTAACGTACCTCAGCAATTGGCAGAGAGGGAGCTGACACACCGGGGACAGTATATTTATGGCAAGAGCCAACCAGGAGCCGACATAGAGCACGGGCAACGGGATATGGAAAGAAAGTCTAGAACAACGAGTTTTGCAGAGCCGATAAGAATGTGACTCTAAAGGATATTTGAGGGAGTGGTTGTGAACAGTACGCCGTTCATATGTAGCACAAGACGACTAGACGTATGAAAGGTACGATAGCCACGCCAAAGATCATCCAACCCAGAAGCCAAACAGGTTTGCAGTAACAAAAGAAGCTGAGAACAAATAGACAGGAAACCTGGATTGAGAATGGTACCAGTATACAAGTTTGTACCATAAATATATATGTTGTATGACAAACGCACAAGCTATGTTTTTCACTGGAATATTCATTCCAGAAACACGAGTCGTACATAAAAAGTTAGCAGCATGTCATCTAATCTGAACATTACATCAAGCTAAAAATACAGCAGTTTCAGGTCTATGTGCTGGAGAATGAGACTGTGTGTGCAAAAGCATCGCACACACCTAGCTGAGTGAGCGCAAAACATGCCAATCGAGCGAGTAGATGAATTTTATAGTGCCAATTGATGAATGCACAATTTCACATTCGTATCTTCACGCTCGTAATTATTTTTGGGCTCAACCACTAAAACATCTAGATATAATAGACACACTTACGTATTGAGTATAATCATTGGTATGTGCATATGGTTTTCATTTATTTGTGATATGATCAAAATGTTACGCACGCGCGTGTATAACTGTACTCTTGCTCTCTGGCCTTTTTCAGGTTAGGAGGCGGTGGTTGAGAACTTCTGAAGGCGAACACATTTCACGATAAAATAAACTTGATAACAAACTGATCACAGAATATACATAGGTGCGTATACACTTGTATGTATATAGAAATAGATATGAATGGGCTATATCGTCGCCCAAAATTCATTTCGTATCATGCGGTGCACTAGTAATACTTGCAAGGCCTGCTCATGTTTGCATGAATCTATAAACGTTACCTGAAATTTGATTCAGAAGTGTATAGAAGTTCTGGTACTTCAATTCAAACCACGAGATATGAAGTCGACCTCGCACCGGTGTGATCCTGTTTTCTAAGACAACTTTATTTATTTAGTGCACAGTTTGGTAACGCATGACGTTTCGTATTCTCTCGACTATAATTCTCGTAGCATTTCAAGACTCTATGCTGTCCGTTCACCGGCGGCGGAAGACCTGCATCCCAGAGTGCGTAACTACCTGATACACCCGGCAAATACATCACCTACGCAGACTTTAGTACAAAGCTATTAATGTTCTAATTTGCAATTAATTCGGAAGATAATGGTCCTCGTGCTCGATAGCCTCGTGCTCTCGATTAATCAACAGTTGGCCAGCATCCCAGATCTGCTGCAGATTCTGCCTCTCCGCCGTCCCATCCAGCAACGAACCGGGCTTCACCGCCGGGTACAGCTCAGCATAGGACGCACAGTACACACCGTCTGTACGCACCATCACATGGTCTCGCGATACACCCGCCGGAGAGTCATATCCTGTGGAAGTGAAGTGCGCAGATGTAGGTCAATAGATTTGTGATTTCATTGTGTGCATACGTCTGATAGTCGTGTGCGTATTTGCTCGCCGCGCTCGTCTTTCATCGAGTCAATGTGATCCTCCTCGGTGCGTGAACGTAGAGAAATTGAACCCGAGGGATACACACACACCCTACATACATCCACATGCTTGAATATGCGCATGTAACTGCTTATAGTATACACTGAAGGATGCATACATACCAGCAGCTCCGATGATGTGCAGGGCGGCGTCTACGGTGTTCTTTTGGTAGTTGAAAACGCGCACGCTCTTGTCGTTGGGATCCAGTCCTGCCATCAGCGCTGGGTTTTGGGTGGCCACGCCTGAAGGGCATTTGTTCTGTGGCGGAACGAAGAATCCGAGTGAAATGAGGATAGAGTAATGTATATTAGTTTTCAGTAGAACATACAAATACAGAATGCTTGCTAGGAGAAGTGCAAGGAAAGGGATGTGTATATAACGCGTGGATTCAGACCCCTATGGTTTATACGTAGATGTGTAATACTAGATAGTTTAAGTGCTGGCACCAATACACAATGCTTGCTAGAAGTGCAAGGAAAGGGATGTGTGATGTATATATAACGCGTGTGTTCAGACCCTGACTGATTTGTATGTAGGTGTGTCATACTACCTAGCAGCGTCATTTTTGTTGCCTCGCTCGCAATTTCTTCTTGGTAAAGCGTTTGTGGATTCACATTGTGTGCATCGTAGATAAACGTAGTGAATGGTGATTTCACATCACACGCACGCACGATTAGAGATAGGTAGCTGTCGCCATAACAGCCAAAAGGGTTCAGCTCGAATGACAATATACGTTGATATACGTTTTAAAATATAAATGTGCGAGTATATCTAATGTAATTATTGTGGCACGTATACTAATAAAGTGTTACATAAGTTTGAAAGTCTAAGATAGAGTTATTAGCTCGTGCGTGCATATGCAGAGCCAACTGACAGGTACTTGAAGCGGCCACCCAGTAGAACATACCACATCGTCAGATGTACACATACAAACCGTCTTTCCTTCACCCACAGCGCTACCAACTGCACCTGCGTACACATTATACAACAAACACAGCCCCATAATAACCTGAAGTGGTGTATGTGCACACACACGCGTACAGAACATCACCCAGACAGCACCCTTACCGAATCACATTTGAGTGCCTGTATGCAGCCCAGGGCAAACATCATGGCGCGCGCAGAGTTGCAGATATCCGCACCCAGTGCCAAATTCCTAACCACACTGAAGCCACTGAGAACCTGGATCAGAACGCGAGCAAGATCAGCATGTTAGCATATCAGTATATGAAACTACCCCACCATAACCAGCTGCGGTACGACGTATTAAGGTGTATACGTAGTACGACATATTAAGGTGTATACGTAGTACGACGTAATAAGGTGTATATGTAGTACGACGCAATAAGGTGTATATGTAGTACGACGTAATAATGTGTACATGTAGTACGACGTAACAAGGTGTATATGTGGTACGACGTAATAAGGTGGATATATAGTACGACGAAACAAGGTGTATATGTAGTACGACGTAATAAGGTGTATATATAGTGTACCAGGGTTGTCTTCACGCCACAGGTGCAAATGAAAGCAGCCTGTCTAAATGTAGAAAGTACATGTGTGCTCCGCCGCAGCTATGTCTGTGAGTGATCAGTGGCGTATATCCTAAATGCATACTGAGTCGCACTCTAGCATACACAGCAACACAGATGCGTGCTTATGCAGTCATGTCGATGACACCTCATTCCAACATACAGATACGCACTTGAAACGTATTTCTACGCGTATATATATATATATAGTCCTAGTCTTACCTTTCCGGCAGTGATTATCTTGACTTGGTCTCGGATACCAGCACCAATCAGGATATCATTTACGAAGGTGAGGCCTTCAATCAAGGGCATGCCCACGCTGTTCGAGAACTCTGGGGGTGCCGCACCTATTTGCATGTTCATCGGATGCAGCGGACAATAATTAATGTGTGTGGTGAATGTGGTGAATTGTACTGAATCCCCACTCGGGTCGGTACAGGAACCTACTTTGCCCTGGTTGTGAAGAAGCTTAGCATGTAAAATTAGTTTTCCGTTGTATATACGTGACGGCG
This sequence comes from Sphaeroforma sirkka, assembly GCA_001586965.3. NCBI lineage: Eukaryota > Ichthyosporea > Ichthyophonida > Sphaeroforma > Sphaeroforma sirkka. The sequence goes on along the minus strand of LUCW03002068.1, from coordinate 24,325 downwards.
TTGGCGCGTGTGTATGTGCAATAGAAGAAATTAATATCAAGTATACCGTATCTCCGAATGCGAGTCTTTAAATAACTGCGGTGCAATTATGACAGTGCGTATATTTTCGAACGTGTTGTATTCTATATGCGAACCTTTGGAGCTCAAATCAAGCGTAGATACTGAGGATATGTGAAGGACCAATGTATACAGCATTTACACCAGGCACACACATACACACACACACACACATATATATATACGGTACCTGTGCCTCCCTCAGTTCCATCAACAGTGATGAAATCAGGAGCGATATTAGTCTTTACCATGGCAGCCACGAGCGATGCGAACTCCTCAGGACGTCCAACACACAGCTTGAAACCTGTCAGTGTGATATGTGTCAGTATATTGGCAACAACAGACAATGATAGAGTGCACTACCTATCTTTACTTTAAGAACTCTTCGCTACATGACAACCTTTTACATGAGAGATATCAACTATGCGGTGAACTATACTTACTACCTTACAGAAGTCGGGACTGTTTTACCAATGCCATGGGCATGAAGCAACCGGGTTTCCCGCATAGTTGTCTGACACAAACTCGATCAATAAGCTGATGCGCTACTATAAAACCACAATACTACGCATAAACTACCAGCGACAAGTTCGTCAGTCGTCGTAACGCAGTAGCACTCAACAGCGCAATTGTCAGGTATGCTGAAGACAATGATAGAGCGACCTTGTACTCGCACCGTATACATCAGCAAGTACTATTTTGATTGTGCCGCTTGATTGACTTCAACAGAGAAGACTATTGGCACGAACACACACACACACCATATACATAAATAATATAATATATATTCATATATATATATATATATATATATATATATATATATATATATATTATTATTATTATTTTATGTATTATTATATATATATATTATATATTATATATATATATATATATAATATAAAATATAATTAAATAATATAATATATATTTATATATATACATATATATATATATATATATATATATATTGAATATATAGGCATACTTCAAATTTAAGAATTTTTCAGACGCGTGTGGACAAGGGCACGGACGGTACTATACCGGTCAATGTGTCACAAAAGGGTCGACGATAAACACCATGTACTTACAGATGCTCTCATAATATGCTTATATATACCATGTACTTACATATACTCTCATACGCTTATATATATCATGTACTTATTTATACTCTCATATGCCTATATATATCATGTACTTACATATACTCCCATACGCTTATATATACCATATACTTACAAATACTCTCACATGCTTATATATACCATGTACTTACATATACTCTCATATGCTTGTATCAGTGGTATATACGTCGAAGGCAGTCGATGTACAGGCACAGCCGAATCACATACCCACTGGCTTGCCTCCGGACAACTCTCGTAGTTGTTTGATGAAGTGCATAAGTTCGACAGGGCTTTGGAATGCCGAGTGCGACGGAGGTGACAAGCACTCCTCGCCCACCTGTGCGTATAAAACAGTGGGATGAACACGGATGGTCTTAGCCATCTATGTATGTATGTATGTATGTATGTATGTATGTATGTATGTATGTATGTATGTATGTCTGTATGTATACCTATATCTCATTGTGTGACGAAGTATTGTACGTTTATATATTCTTATACGCGCACCCACTACGACTTCAAGAGTGATTCAGTGATATAGTAGCGGACACCACTCGGTTCTTTGTACTTAGCTGAACGCGAACAGTCCGTCTATATATTACTAGGTGTTCGGAAAGGGGCGATGCTTTAAATAAAATAAGGTATAGATCCCTGGTCGTACACTCGAACCTGATAGTTTAGGGTCTTAGGGCTCGATGAACCGACCTAAAAACTGTGCATACTGAACTACCCAGCAACAGCAGCGGGTATGAGGCATGCGAATACCTTAACAGACCAGCGAACACCTGAGTTTGAACACCCGCACAACCACTTATTTTATAACAAACACAGACATATAATATGCAATATCAAACATCCACAGAAATATAATATGCGCAGAGAACCACCCATAGAATTATAACACGCACAAACAAACATCTACAGATATATAACACGCATAAACAAACGCCCATAGAAATATAACACGCACAAACAAACATCCACAGAAAAATAAAACGCATAAACAAACGCTGATAGAAACCGGAAGTCATTCGTCATACCTAGAAACCTCTGACTTCAGCGACGAACTTGAAGCACGCGAATGCCCAAACAAGTCAACACACACATGACATCGCCAGTATAAACTCCTACTGAATCCCGGATATAGATACACGCAACCAAACACCCAAAGAAATCTACTGAATCCCGGATATAGAATACACACAACCAAACACCCATAGAAATCTACTGAATCCCGGATATAGAATACACACAACCAAACACCAATAGAAATCTACTGAATCCCGGATATAGAATACACACAATCAAACACCCATAGAAATCTACTGAATCTCGGATATAGAATACACACAACCAAACACCCAAAGAAACTGGCCGGCGCTTTGCTTACCTTGACACCTCTGGCTTCAGCAATAAACTTGGTGACTTTAGATCCCGGAAGCATACCACCGTGCGAGGGCTTTGCTCCTTGACTCATTTTGATCTCAATCATCTTAATCGCTTCTTGGGTTGAGTTTTTCTTGAACATCTCGGGGTTGAAACTGCCATCGGGGTTACGACAGCCAAAGTAGCCTGCGACGATAAATACAAAAAACTATTAGTATATATATATATATATATATATATATATATATATATATATATATATATATATATATATATATATATATATATATATATATATATATATATATATATATATATATATATATATCTATATCTATATATATATCTAATCTATACATCTATAAAACTACGAATCTATAAAGTTAAAATAAAAATATCACATCACTACAGCTATATATATATATATATATATGCATACACACACACACACACATATATATATATATATACATACATACATACATACATACATCACACACATATATATATATATATATATATATGCAAACATACATATATACTTCCATACACACATATATGTGCAAGCATATGTACAATCGGCGTACTCCCACGTGCAAGTAATATATATGCTAGCTCTTTTAACATCTCGAACTTACCTGTGCCCACATTCCAAACAATGTCGCCTCCTGGTCTCAGATGGAATTCACTGATACCGCCCTCGCCCGTATTGTGGTAGAAACCTCCAAGTTTAGCCGCCTATGTTGCGGATGGGAAAAATAGCTACTGTCAGAACCGCGTTGTTGAAACGTTTTAATAATGTTATCCTTGTATGCTGGTCTTGGTATAAACTAATGGCTCTTAATAAGTTGCAATTTATGGAGATCCAGCGCACATACGAGCGTCTTTAGACAAACATACGGAGTGTTCCGGTGGGTATACCTACACACAACAGATACACATACTCACGCGCACATGCACATAGACATCTATGCAATAAGAATGAACACTCCATATCACATATAAGGTCAGGTTGTACCTTACTAATCGCCACAATGATATAGCCAGGCCATGCGCCATGCAACACTCGCAGGCAAATACAGCTCAGCCGCCACATAGTGGCAGCCTCAACAGATAGACGTAACCGACACATTCAAAAGAGCACCGGTATATTACCAGCTCAGACACGCACAAACAACAAGTACAAACACACAAGTCACACATATACACAATAATGCCCATGTGCCTTGTATAGCGCCAAGATGAGATGACCAACACTTACCACAAAACACATAAATATGCTCGCGTATATATACACAAGCATGCCCATGCACCTTATTTCACGCCAAGATGGCGAAGCACCGTACGGCATGGTAGACACATCCAGTAGAGTAGCGGCATATGACAAGCTCAGGCTCGCATAAACACAAACAGTATGCACCAACCACAGCATACGTATTTAGCGCCAGGATGGAAAACACTCAGCAAACACACACACATATATATATACATATGCATACATACATATATATATATATACTCGCGTATGTATACACAATCATGCCCATGCACCTTGTTTAACGCCAAGATGGCATTGTCCGACAGAGCACCGTACGACATAGCCGACACATTCAGCAGTGCAGCGGCATAGGGTTTCTTACAGTCCTTTCCACCAACCATGACGCGCTCGTTCTCCTTTTTGACATGGGTGGGCCACATCGAGTGCACAATCCATTCATACCCCTCTTGGTATACTTGTCGGCGCTGTGTATTGTGAAGTGTGTGGAGAGGTTAGTGGGTCTGTTTGTGTATAGATTGTACGGTATATGCCACTCAATATATATAGATGCACGCACACACACACACACACACACACACACACACATATATATATAGATATATATATATATAGATATATATAGATCATATTATCTTCTTTGCACCGTGTGGGTGGGTACCATCGCGTGCAACACAGCCAGCAACGTACACAAATACTAACACAAACTTTGAAGTCAGATACATATATAGGTCAGCAAGCACAATTCGAAGTGATGAGTGTGGTTATCGAGTTTCAAGCGTTGCTATACAACGTGCTTGAGCGACTGAAGCACACAGACTCACAATGATTCTCATCATAGTACAAGTGGATCAGGATACACTATGCATCTACATAAGATCAAACATACCAGAATGTATAGATGTGTACTCCACTTGCATAAACGTATATCTGAGAGTGCGTACACACACACACATACACACACACGCGCACACCTGCATAAACGTATAACTGAGACTAAGTACTGTACCTACACAGTATCAAATATACCAGAATATTAAATATGTATTATACCTGCAAAAGAGTATACCTGAGAATACGTACACACACACACACACACGCATAAGCGTATATCTGAGTAAGTTTTATACCTGCCTACACATATATCCGAGCGTACGTACTATACTTACATGAACGAATACCTATCCGTACGTAGAGTACGTACCGTTCCGAAGGGCAAGGTATCACTGACGTTCTTGGAGCGTTGGTAGACAATGGAGCGTGCTTGTCGACTGAAGGGCACTGACTCGCTGTCACTCTCAATGAAGTACTGGCGGATTTCCGGTCGGATGGTCTCGAATATATATCGCACGTTCCCCAGCACTGGGAAGTTGCGTCGGATGGTGTGTTTCCTCTGTGTGCACACAGGTAATACAAGGTACGGAATGAGTATATATCCTGGTGGGATAGGAAAATGTTTTCTTCGCCCGTTTTCAGAGTATACACACACACACACACACGCACACGCACGCATAAGAATCGAAGCGTTCTGCACCAGCCGGATGCATGGTGCCTTGTGTATTACATCAGCCAGCCGAGCATAGTACAATTCAACAGATGAAACACAAGTAGGATATATATATAAATTAAAACTTGGTTTTTCAATGCACATAGAAGAAGCCCATATTGTGATAAGAAATGTTGCAATGGACATTTTGGGATGAGTACCACTATACGAATGTGCTTCTGAATGACGCTGTGCACATATGGTTAGTACAACCACACGAATGCACAAGTGCAGCGCCTAGCACGTGTATGATAGACATACCTGCGATATGTCACGGATTCCAATCCACCAGTAACCGAGTGTGGTACCCGCACAGCCCCATGCGAGCATTGATGCCGGCCCCAGCAGGGCAATCGCCGCTCCTGAAGTCGAGTTGGGATCATACTTGAAAACGACGCGAAACATGCATGTATGTATATGGACGGTGTGTGTATCAGGTAGGTATTGGTGAGTGATTGTATGTTCGTACATGCAACTGTATGTAGATGCTTAAAAGAGTGCAGCTCTCGAAGACGAGTGGGAGTCATACTTAGACGACACGAAACATGCATATATGTACAAGGGACTATGTGTGTATCAGGTAGATAATGGTGGATGATTGTGTGTTCATCCATGCAACTGTATGTAGATGCTTAAGCCTGTGCCGCTCCGAAAGGTACATGAACTGTACGAGAACACCAACCTAAACATACTTGAATGTGTATTTGTATATACATGCTTAGAGAAGGTACGTCGATGTTTAGAAAATGTTGACTGTCAACAAAGGCATACCACACGCATACCACACGCATACCATATATATATATAGTACGCGTGCTGATGCGATGTGACTCGGTATGATTTCTGTATGTAATCAAGAATAGATCAGATCTTTCATTTGATTGCAAAACCTCACCACTATGCCACGCAAACATTCTACAGTGTTCTAAGAAGGAGATATCCTTTACTCGCAGACTTGTACAAGAACAGATATATATATATATATATATATACATGTACACTTAGATGTATGCGTATGTTTATGCAGCGGATCACCCGAACTAGTCCTTCCGTAGTAGAGTTGTACGTAGACCTGTACAAAAACAGCTATACACATGAATACTTAGATGTGTGTGTATGTATATGTGACAACTCACCTGAACCGGCGGTCATGACCACTCCGGTGGCGATAAATGGCTTCCGACCCCATTTCTCAATGTAATCCGGAAAATTAGTACTCGATTGTCCGAAGCGCCTCTCCCAGAATTGCAGCTCGGGCTAAAATTGAATTGAAGTGATGACTTAATATTCAGAATTGGGATACAGCCCTATTCCTTTTATGTGTAACAGTATACTATAGCAACGCATGCAGTGGTCTGAGGCCGCCATGCTCACATGGCGTCTACAAAGTAAATAACGTGGTTGCATTCAATATCAACCTCTATGTACGAGGTTCAACGCTATTCATGCAGAAGTAGATGACAAATCTCAATACACATGAGGTCAGACAACTCAGCATACAGTATTGCTGTATACACAGAACCTATACAGACTCACAAAATAAACAAGTGCATCTGTTCATGTGAGTGATGACAAAGTGTATTAATATGTTCCAAGGTATCTCCGTCACACTCACACACACACGTATACATACATACCAGCATACACGTATATATATATAACAACACCAATTACAAATAAAATTATAATGATGACTACAACTATAAATCCCTCTATATATATATATATATATATATATATATATATATATGTATGTATATGTATATGTATATATATATTTATATAAACATATATATATATATATATATATATATATATATATATATATATATATATATATATATATATATATATATATGTGTGTGTGTGCGTGTGTGTGTCCATATATACATACATACATGATATATATATATATATATATATATATATATAAACATTATACATATGCATTTGTATATGTAAATATGTATATGAATATGTATATGCATAATAAAAAACATGTATGTATATGATGATACGTATATGCATTTGTATGCATATGTATATGCGCATATATATATATATATACATATATATTCATACATACATACAACCACATATATATATATATACATATATTATATACATATCAATATCAATATCAATATATATATATATATATATATATATATATATATATATATATATATATATATATATATATATATATATATATTGTGTTTTGAATCTTGAAAAGAAAACAGCTGAACATTCATTTCACGGTATCTGCGGTATGTACCTCCTTGTCGTCACCAATCTTTGGTGTTGTGCCGGCATGCCTTGTGGATACAAAAAGTGCACATGGCAAAGCTCTCTGCCTCAAGGCACCGCTATTTGCGACGCGTGATAGTCGCGCTACGTTCAGCATACTTTACGTTTTACCTATTCAATGATATAGGTAAATACAGTGCTACTAAATTATAGAGTTATACTATAGTCGACAGGAAACAAACTACAACCGTCGTGACCAATCCACTGATGTCGACTCCGATTGCAGATGAGATACTAATTTATACTCTCACGTTTACATTAGCGGATTGTTCAAAATAGTTTCAATGCTATATAGAGGAAATACAACTGTAGCCATTACAAAATAGACATGTCATCACAAACATATATATATATATATATATATATATATATATATATATATATATATATATATATATATATATATATATATATATATATATATATATATATATATATATATATATATATATATATAATTTTTTTTATGAAAAAAATATAGAATGTTTTCAACATTTTTAAGTATTGGCATAAAATGAACGTTTTTAAGGCCATGTTCAAACTTCAAAAGGCCCTTTTCTTTCTTTTTATGAAATTTAAAACTTCGAAAATTTGTACAACAGGGCACAGCCGTACAGCGGTGGCACAGCCTGGGGCCCTGGGCCCTCCTACTACACTGGCCCCTGGCTGGTGGGGCCTGGCCGCCTGGGCTGCTGACCAGTGACCTGCTGTCGTGCTGACTGAAACATATTCAATTTTTATCAAACACTTAGGAGAGTAGTGAAGCACAGGTAGTTCATTTATTATTGGTTTACAATCATTTTTAGAGTACGATCTGCTGCAAAATAAAAATAGACCTTTGTATATTACTCTGCGTTTATCTTGGAACAAGTAACAACCTGATATCGCGTCCTGAGAGGCTGAGACATTTTATACTTTTTTTAAAAATGTGAATCAGTTAAATAGCTGAGCAAAACAAGGCGCCGAGGGCGAGTTTTGCCATAAATATTTACAATTTTTCATACATAAAATATTTACGCCAGTCGCCGTCTCACCGAGTCGCCGACTCGTTTTGATTTTGTTGTATTTTTTTTGATTGTTCTTGTTTTTTAAAACAAAAACAAAAATACAAAAATATATATAGAAGTTTCAGACTTTCAGTAGAACAGTCGTTCAGTCGAGAGGATTTGCTGCCGACTCCGAGTCTATAGTTAAACTGTTAAAAGTGCCTCTCCTACACAATACGTCGGTTGGACGTTGGTCCCGAGTCCCGACTGGTCTGAAGACTTGATGCTCTCTCTCACTCACTCTCTACTACTGGAGTAAAGATAGAGCTAAGTACAGAGTTATTTATTGTCGCATAGAGAGAGAGAGAGTAGAGAGAGGCCAGTGAAGGGACTTTTTAAAAAAACAAATACCAGTGCTTCCGCCTAATGAAGCTGTGTGCAGTTACTGCAGTATGTATTATATGTAATAAATTTAATTACATGTGTACTAACTACCATAGATTTGATTTTTTTTAAATAGCTGAATCCCTCATGGGCCATGGCCTCATGCCTCATAGGTCCTCAGAGGTCCAAAGTCCTAACTCCTCTCTCCATAGACCATTCACCATAGAGGGCATAATAGGCTATTCACTATTCAGGCTTTCTGCCCAGTCTCTAAAAGGCAGTATGCGCTAGATGTGACTAGGCACTCAAGTTTTTAACTTTAAAATATGGGAGTGGGGAGTGGGGATTGGGGTATTAGGGATCTGGGCATCTGGCCCATCTGGGTCTTCTGCTATCACTGAACAAGAGTAATTAGTGTTAGTGAACACTGACCAGTGATCTCACTGGGGAGTGGGGACTGGAGTGACCATTTGTGGTAATGGCATATACACTCATACAGTTATTATGCTACTCTAATTACACAAAATAAGCGAGCACACCTTCTTGGCTGATCTCCGGATATGTCAATATGATGCTATTTTAGAAACCAATTTGCCAATTCGGACGATCTTCGCACGCCGCTGAACAGTTATGAATGTGAAACTATTTCTCTAGAGCAGCGATTAAAGTTGCTTCACCGACGGAACAAGTCAAGGTAACGGGCATGATGTGCACGACGCTTCAAAGATTTGCAAACAACCCTATTTTTACCCTCTCTAGGAAAAAGCACTCTATTTAAAAAAAAATCATATTATAAATATACACAATGACCCAACAAGAGAAGAAATATATGTCTGATCAGATTATTGTCTGAAAGATCTTTAAAATATAGTCAATTGCGTCACAACTTTATCGTCTCTAATTTCTTTAGAAAGCACATCAGTGTACAATTGTACATATGTTCTTCAGACTCAGGCTGAATTTTCTCTCTACAGTGGATCATCATCATATGTATACGATTGTTTTAACACCTTTTATGAAAATATCCCACTTGCATCTTGTACAGTTCTTTAAAAAATCATAGTATATAATCACTAATTCAGTTAACTATACGCAGTCAATTCTTTCACATCAAGCAATTGTATCAGGCAACGTGCGGATTATGAATATGTCTTTTTCTCTCGCTCTACAGAGAGAGAGGAGAGGCACCGAGGCAGGCTACTAATTCTATTGACAACTTGAAATAGATATGTATAAATGTGTATGTACAGAAATACAGATGCAGTTTATTTTTCTTCTTGGCTGCGTTTCCTGCGACCTGCGATAGGGTTTTAGGAGAAGGTTTTAGACAAGAGACCTAAGAACATTAGGGTTCATAGTTCAATTTTCAAAAATGTATATACTACATGTACTACAAACTGGAACCATTGATTCATCTCAACAATTGATGTTTATTACATACAGGAGAAACAAGAGAGAAGGAGAACGTTGTAAATACAGACAAACTCGTCCTCTTAATCATTGAATATCCTGCTGGACTATGCATTTGATCTAATTAGATGAAAGCGCAGACTTGGTTCAACCGACCTTGTTGACAATATAGTTGTTGAACGAACATTCTTGATGCGCTTCTCTTTGTGTAAATAATTTCCTCAAACCCATACCACGCTATCGCATTGTGGCTTAGGACATCACTCCATAGAAAGCGTCTTGGATGTTATACACAAGCCCTATATAGTACGCTTGCATACACAGCGCTCATACCATAGAACAAACACGGACATTGATTTTAACAAGAATTGCGAACATGGACAGATGCACACAGGACGACCTCGAGATTCCGTTGCATAAGGTAGGCATGATTAATACGGTGATTCCGAGTTGTATGTGACACTGTGCACGGTATGCTCGCAGTATGTCAGGGGTATAGAACCATATCATACGTATCAGCGTGTGATGTGTATCCACTTTTTGTCATAATACAAAACCGAACCGTTGCATGATGTGATATGCTGTATCCATACATGAACTTATGTGCTGTATGTCTGCATACGGCATGGCTATATAAATACATATCCTTATGTGACGTATGTATGCGTGTGTCATGGCTATATAACTGTATCATCTTTATGTGCTGTACATATCCTTATGTGCTGTATGTCTGCGTATGTCATGGCTATATAACTGTGTCATACATATCCTTATGTGCTGTATGTCTGCATATATCATGGCTATATACCTGTATCATACATATCCTTATCTGCCGCATGTCTGCATATGTCGTGGCTATATTCCTGTATCATACACAGCATCGCACTAAATGCTGTATGAACAATACATGTAGTGTGGCCACTCTCTATTTACTCAGAGAGTAGTAGTAGTAGTCGAGGAGAGGGGCTGGTATGGCTGTGGGCCTGGGGCCCTGGTCCCACTAGTTCACTACACTATAAGTTTTGGCCCCACCTTTTAGATTCTATAGTGCGATAGGCGGCTTCTCTTGGTAGTAAACACATCGCCTGTATTACCTCCCTCTGATACGCTGTGACCGTTGTTTATCTGTTCGGTATTGAGTTCAGTCGTAGCGTGCTGCTAGAATGAAGTATGCAGATTAGGCGTGCACAGATCGCTGTTGATTTGGGCTGTGTACACTGCTGCCCCACAGATCTATTAGAGATGCTTTAGTATTAAAGAATTATATTATGAGAGATGCTTCAGTATCGAGAAATAGATTATAAGAGATGCTTTAGAAATATTAGAGATTCAAATTATGAGAGATACTTAAGTATTAGAAATTTAGACAATGAGAGATGCTTTAGTACTCGAGTATCAAACTATGAGAGATGCTTTAGTACTCGAGTATCAAACTATGAGAGATGCTTTCGTATTAGAGAATTAGATTGTGAGAAAATCTTTAGTATTAAAGATTTAAACTACTAGTGATGCTTTATTATTGAAGAAATTTATTATGACAGACGCTCTGCCCTCTGTGTATCTGAATAATACCGTCGCTAGGGCTATTAGTATGTAAGTGTCTGGCTATGCCTGGGCAGATACATTCTCATTGAATGTATAACTCCTTGAAATGTATATATCTGTTGGATTGGCTTTCAATACTAATTTGTAAGTGATTGTGCGTAGTTGTGTTATTTTGTCTGAGGTACGTATCGAGGATGCCGCTCACGAGCCTCTCAATGCTCTACGATCCGATCATACACGCATACGAATAAAGACACAGCTATACACACAGGCACATACATATATGTATATACGTATATATATATATATATATATATATATATATATATATATATACTTTCACACATGTAGTCACATACGCACACACGCACTTATGTACACACACATACATACATATGAACACACGCACAGGGTAAAGAGACGCCACCTAAGCGCATGCATCTAGACCAATTTGCCTACAAACGCCTGACACGCTCAGCCATGAAACGTGAACGGATACCCGAACGCGTACTGGGTAGGCCGAAGATCGGCACAGGCACAAGTGCAGCAGACGTGAATCTGAGGGGAGAGAAACCCTTTTCCAGTATAGCCGAAGGGACGCTGGATGGTATGTGCCCCGTAGTCAAGCGGTGCAAAAGACCGGTCCGTGGTAGTCACGTCAAGAAAGAACCACCCGTGCACGAGATTGAGCCCTCAACTATGCACAGGGCCTTGGCCCTGTCCCCGTCACCGGCCCTGTCCCAGACCTGTCCAAAACGGACCGAGGACAAATCTCAGACGCAACGGCCCTCCGGCGCATCCACTGGGGCGGCCAGGTCGGCGGTAGCTGATACAGAGGTACACCCGCAGGCCGGTACACAAGCGGTAGCCCTAAGCAACCGTACAGACCCACCCAGCCGCGACTTTGCCCAGTATTTGGGCTCTGTGCACCCGTTGCGGGTAGTGTTTGTGGGCCACAACCCGTCCGACACGAGCTGGAGACATTCGCAGCCGTACGCGCACAAGTCCAATCGGTTCTGGAGACTGGTGGGTGAGTCTGGGCTAGTCCCAGTAAACCTTGCCCAACCGCACTACTTTGCCCAACTCCCCGAGGCCGTGGGGGTGGGGTTTGTGGACCTGTATGTCACTAGTGGTAGCGATGCGTCTTGTGTCAAAGGGGATCAGGGCGCCACGCTCAGGTGTGTGCGTTGGTGTATGTATTGAGTTTGCTAGATGTGGGAAGGTTTGGATGTGTGCATGGATGTGTTGTATGGATGTATGGATGTACGTATTTCTACATATGTGCGTACGTTTGTATAAATGCGTATATGTACGTATTTATACATTTATGGGCCTACGTTTGTATACATGTATGTATGCATGTGTGTACGTTTGCATGAATGTATGTATATACGTATTTATACATATCTGTGCGTACGTTTGTACATATATGTTTATATATATATATATATATATATATATATATATATATATATATATATATATATATTATATATATATTTATATATATTTATATATATTATATATATATATATATTATATATATATATATATATATATATATATATATATATATATATATATATACATATATATATATATACATAAGTATGTATATATATATATATATGCACGTTTGTATAAATATATATTTGTACGTATTTATTCATATAAGTACGTATGAGTATGTAGTCTGCACAGGTTTTCACCCACCTGATACAATGGCATCGCTTTGCGTATATCCGTGAGACCATCGGGGTAGGGTTTGTGGACTTTTAATCACTTGTGGTAGCGATGCGTCTCGTACCAAAGAAGATCAGGGCGCCATCTCAGTTGTGTATTTCACGGTACATTATGGTGTCTACACGTACGCACATGCGTATATATGTACGATTATATATATATATATACAAATGTATGTATGGGTGTGCTATCAACAAAGGTTCCCATCTCTCGTCTATGTCTGTACATTTGTATATGTCTAGGTTTTTTCTCATTCACTGTATATATTTGCACCGCTTTGCGTACATATCTGACGTTCATAGAGTGGGTGTCGTGGACTTATGAGTTACCCGTGGTAGCGATGCATCTCAACACAATAGAGTTGAGCTCGCACAGCTCACGTGTTTACTCAAATGTCTTATTGTTGGCCGTGGTTGGCTAGTGCGTTATTAATGAATTTTCTCGGGTGTGCTACAAATATAACCGTACCTATCACAGTAAAGTACCTTCTCATCCATGGTTCATATCACACGCCCTTACTATCACATCTATCACAGTGAAGTGCCTTCTCATCCATGGTTTGTATCACACACCCTCACTATCATATCTATCACAGTAAAGTACCTTCTCATCCATGGTTTATACCACACACACCCACTTCCGTAAGAGCTGATAGCACGTGCCATTGCTCACTAATTCCTATATAGTTATCCAGCATAGTATCCAGACGTTCTTCTCCGCATGCATGCATGCAACACACCTTCCCAACCGGTCTTAGCGTTCGTTTAATTACAGTACGTGTCATCTCCAGACGGCATTCGGCCCTCACCTCCACTTCATGTTCTAACCCTTTCATTCATAGACGGGATGTATGCACACGGGTGCTCAACGGTACGAACAACGTCGCTCCGCTGACACTGTGCTGTGTCTCTAAGATCGTGGCCAAGAAACTCTTAGCCGGATGGTCCGGGGGCTTTGGCCCAGCGGGTGTAGGTAGGGATTGGCAGCTGCACGGCTTGAGGGATGTGATGGTGTGGGTACTGCCCTCTACCAGTGGACGGGCGGTCATGACGTGGGAGCAGAGGATCAGTCCGTTTCGCGAACTCAAGGCCTATCTGACCGAGAATACGGCCGAATGGGTTTAGACTTGGGAGGAGTCTGTCCCATACGACTAAAGCTGGTAGAAGTCTCGTATTAATTCAACTGTGGTGCTGGTATATGTAGAGACAGATAGCATAGAGCTACTCAGTTGTTCTGGTACAAGGTAGATGCACAAAGGAAGAGGTCGATTCCGAGCGCTTGGTGCGTACGCGAACAAAATTACGACGGAAAGAGGGGCGTATAAAGGGCCTGATAGGAGATGAACAACCTGGTTAGAACGGTAGTATTCTACTTGTAGATGGACTGAAATTATGACGGAATGAGGGGCGTATATAGGATCTGCTAGGAGATGAACAACCTGGTTAGAACGGTAGTAGCCTACTGGTAGATGGACTGATATTGTGACGGAATGAGGGGCGAATAAAAGGGCCTGGTAGGAGATGAACAACCTGGCTAGAACGGTAGTAGCCTACTGGTATAAGGAGAGTGACCCTCGCACGGCTTCAGCTTTGCTATACTGCGGTTGATCTATTGAACCTCAGAGATCGAACTTAAGTTTGTGGTGCGTGTCTGTAGTATACTGGGTGTGGATGTCAGAAACAGTGCCACAGGAAGTACTAGCTGCCGTGTGGTGGTCAACCGTTTCGTAGTGACGTGGTCTGGTAGTGGTTCCATGAGCAGGAGACTGGTCGGGAAGTATAATACGGCAAGGGGCGATGTGTGGTTTGGCAAATATGGCACCTACTGACCTCATATGATATGTTATAACTGCAATAAATCCTCTTTCGAGCGAGTGATCACTCGTGCGAGTGAAGGATAAGAGCGACCTTCGCGCAACTCGGAAATAATTCGAATGAAACGTCTAAGTCGTATATGGTGTGTGCGGTTATGTGGTGCGCGCAATAGTAGTAGTAGTAGTAGTTGTAGTTGTAGCATATATATATATATATATATATACATTTATATGTATGTACATATATATATATACACACACACACACATACATATATATATATATATATATATATATTTTTATATATATATACATATATATATATATATATATATATATATATATATTTAAATGTTTATATACATATATATATTATATATATATATTAATATATATGTATATTATTATATTATTATTATATTATTATATATATTATATATATTATTATATATTATTATATATTATTATATATTTTACATATGTGTGTGTATTAACATATGCCATATATGCATGTATACATGATTATGCATATTATATACATATATGACATATATTATGTGCCAATATATTATTACATATTATATATATATATATATATAACCATATATTATTATTATTATGGCATATTATAATATATTATGATATCATGTATCGTGCATGCATGTATATGTGGCTATGTATATGTATATATGTATATATATGTATTATTATATATTGATATATTATGCATGTATGCATTATACATATGTTGGATTGTATTACAATAATATTATATATGTGATGTCGTGTATTGTTGTGTATGGTATACATACGCATGTATGCACGTATGCACATAATATTGTTATTATTATTATTATTATTATATGTATATATATATATTATTATTATTATATGCATTTATATATATATATATAATACATATATATATATATTACATATATGGTTATTATATTATATATATCATACGCATACACATTATTATTTTGTATGTATGCATGCATGTATGCATATGTATATAATGCATATAATGTATTATATAATATATATATATATATATGTATATGTATATATATATATATATATATATATATATATATATATGATGTATGTATATGCACATGTACATATCATCATATAACATATATATATATATATATATATATATATGGATGTGTGATACCAGGATTATAAATACTAGACTTAACGCACTTCTACTACGATGTGTGATACCGGGATATAAATACTAGAATTTACATATTACTAGGATGTGTGTAGTATTAGGATGTATGTGCTACGAATAGTATGAATGTAACACCAAGTTGTACGTACTATGATGTAAGTAATAATAGGACATGTATGTTTTATACTATGTTATACATAGATGGATATATATGTAACATTAGGATGTACATCATAGGAAGTATGTGAAATTAGAATGTACATACTAGGACGTATGTGATATTAGGATGTACTTACAAGGACGTATGTGATATTAGGATGTACATACTAGGACGAATGTGATATTAGGTTATGCATACGAGGATGTATGAAATATTAGGATGTACATCATAGGACGTATGTGATATTAGGATGTACATACTAGGACGTATGTGATATTAGGTTATATATACGAGAATGTATGAAATATTAGGATGTACATCATAGGACGTATGTGATATTAGAATGTACATACAAGAATGGATATAATATTAGGATGTACATACTAGAATGTGTGTATTATTAGGATGTACATACCGGGATCTATGTAATATCATGATGTACATACTAATATGGATGTATTATCAGGTTGTACATTCTAGAATGGATGTAGTATTAGGAGGTACATACTTGAATGAGTGTTATATCATGATTACATACTATGATATTGTGTACTGTGTACTACTAGGATGAGAAGAATATTAGAATGCAAATACCAGGATGTATTTAATATTAGGATGTACATGCCAGGATAAATGTAATATTAGGCTGTACATACTAGGATGGATGTAATATCAGGCTGTACATACTAGGATGGATGTAATATTAGGCTGTACATACTAGGATGGATGTAATATTAGGCTGCACATACTAGGATGGATGTAATATCAGGCTGTACATACTAGGATAGATGTAAAATTAGGTTGTACATACTAGGATGTATTCAATATTAGGATGTACATACTAGGATGGATGTATTATTAGGTTGTACATACTAGGATGGATGTAATATTAGGCTGTACATACTACGATGGATATATTATCATGAGCACATACTAGGTTATGTGTACTGTGTACTACTAGGATGAGTGGAATATTAGGGTGTATGTAACGTTATAATGTATATACCAGGATGTGTGTAAAACTAGAATGTATGTAATACTATGATGCACACTTTTTAAGTGTACGCATTAATACTTGAATGTTTACACTGCTAGGACATACATCCGCAGACCGATCTAATAACTATTTGGATAGGTCTACATAAACAGCAGCTAGACTAGAAGAAAAAAATCACGGAAATAGTAAAAACTGTAGCGACAGTCTCAATTGTCGAAACTAAGTCGCAGGAAACGATGGTACCCAACAAAAAATAATATGGAGACACCACCACAGACGACATACATCATCAGACCGGGACATGCCTATTTTAGACGTGCACACAAGCACCTATATACACATAGGTATGTACAGCTAAGCCACAGGCTCCTCAGACACGCAGAGTGTATACACTACTTGTTTCTGTAAGACACGCAGAGTAAATACACTACTTGTCTTTGTAAGACACGCAAGAGTGTATACACTACTTGTTTCTATAAGACACGCAGAGTGTATACACTACTTGTTTCTATATGACACGAAAAGTGTATACACTACTTGTTTATGTAAGACACGCAGAGTGTATACACTACTTGTTTCTATAAGTCACGCAGAGTATATACACTACTTGTTTATGTAAGGCACGCAGAGTGTATACACTACTTGTTTCTATAAGTCACGCAGAGTATATACACTACTTGTCGCTGTAACTGTGTTCTTCGTTCACCAACAACCAGGCCGGACGATATCCACACTACCAGAACGCTTTACTTTATTACACGTATGTATCTGCCTACGCTGCACACTACGAGAGTGTGGGGTTCCCTACAAGAGTGTGTGGGGTTTACAGTTTACAGGCGGCGAGATTTCTTCTTTCTGCAGCCGTTGTGGGGGGGTGAGGTTATGTCTTCAATCGCCACCACATTCAAACCACCCTGAAGGTGAAGAACGGACAGGCGAGTCAGCAACGGCATCAATCAACGTATGGCAAGACAACTCGTGTCTGCTGATTGTGTAGTAATAGGCCCAATAAAAGGCGTCTTCCGTACCGACAGATTATGCCAAGAGTATATTTAGTGATGGGCCGCTCAGGTACGCGTGCACTCGGGACTTATAACGACTATGCATTGAGACGCGACTGATATATACTTTGGGATATACGCGTCTGGGCTCATCCACCGATGTTTGCATGTGTGTGTACAGCACCTATGGGCATGAGAGTGAGGTCAACTCTCGAACACACCCTCGCCCCATACATACCTACACACGCCTTAACGGACACACATGTGCACACACACACACAAACACAAGCAATAAGAAGCACCACACACGGATACACCGTATCTAGCACTACTGGCACCTGACCTTGTGAGCACGTGGGTGCACCATGCACCACTATGCTTCTGCGTATATGCTGTATGTTGTA
>LUCW03002067.1:0-14085 GCA_001586965.3 Sphaeroforma sirkka | reverse complement strand
ACCGATTATCTAACGATGTTTTTGTATGTTGTGTTTATGAATGTGTTTCGTAGGCCGACTTCAGTTTTGCCAGACCTTTTATGTACCTTTGTTACAGGTGTCATTTAATAGGAAATGCCTTTCATATAACAATCTTATTCAAGTTAGTTTGAGTGAATATTCATTGAAAGCTATGAGTCTTTTTCACCTTGACAACAGATGAAGAAATGGCAACCAGTATGCTAGTGATGAAGCTCTCAAAAAATAGCTTATGCAAGGCCGTTGGAATGACAAGGGCCAAGAATTACTCGTGAAGTTGGTCCGGTAGTATAAATACGGAACTGCAAGAAATAAATAAAAAGAGCGCACTTTCCACGGGAGTTAATTCACACGCTGGGCTTGGCGGACAGATAAAGCAAGTACGGAATAAGGACTCAGGGAGATACCTAAGAGAGAAGAAGAGAAGCTAGAGGCAGTTGAAGAGAGAGCTAGAGGCCTTTGTTTGAGAGAGAGAAGAGCTAGAGAGCGCTGATTTAGAGAGGAACCACTGATCTGAGAGGAGGATGTGTGGAGCCCAAACTGAAGGATGCCTGGCGCTGATTCTGGGAAGTTGAAGATGAAGAGAAGAAAAGAAATGGCTAAATGCACTGGGTGTCAAGAGATTACCCTACTCACATGATTGTCAGACTGTTGTCTTGGTTGGATTACATTCTATGGCACTGAATGCGGATAGTGAGAGTTGCGTAGCTGTCTCAAATACACTTAAACTTCCAAGACGAGGTAACTCAATGAATATTGACTCAAACAATTGAATAAGGTAAATCATATGAAAGGAAACCCATTTCCTATCAAATGAGACAACCGAGCACATTCGGGTACAAAGATTATACATTAAGATAAGGCCCTTGTGGCAACCGGATGATCGGTTCAGCAGAAATACTCATGTCGCATCATAGACTTGGCCACAAGCTTGGAACCGATGAAAGAGACAATGGTTTGCGCAGGAATGGAATCACCTGCCAGACGTTGGACTGAGAAGCGTTTCCTCTAGAGCTTGCGTGCAGCGCACTTGACACGGGCCAGAACACCTGCAAGTTGGTCCGGTCGAAGGGTAAACGTAAATCTGTGGTTCTGGAAGTTCCGGATCGAAGCTGTACGTAGATATCTTCGAGACCTCGAAGACACCGTCACTCACTGGAAAACAATTCTGGTCTCCAGGTTCTGACGATGCAACGGACCACTACTGGTGTTTGGGCCTGAAGCACAAGTGTGATGCGACTGCTGCAATGCGTCACTTGCTGACACTGAATTTGCAGTGTTGAAGCGATTCCCGAAGATGGCGGCTCATAGTGATAGAGGGGCGAATTTGTCAACGAGACTTGGAACCTATGCTATCAGCAAGAGGCATAAAGCAGAGTTTGACAGCACGTACTCCTGAACATAATGGAAGATGTGAGCGTGCACATCGAACCCTAATCGAGATGGCCCGTGTTCTTCTACCGCAGGCTGACTGGGCGATGAGTTTTGGCTTGAAGCGGTTACCTATGCTTGTTGGTTGATCAACGTAATGCCACAACGAGGTGGTGCTAAGTCGCGGGCGGAACTATGGTCAGGAGTTAAACCTGATTTGTCGCAGACAACAATTCCTTTGGTTGCGAAAGTATATTTCTTGACCGGAAAACATATCAAGAAATTCGAAGGGTCAGGAAGGTATTTTACTAGGTCCTAGCCTTAATACTATTGGCGGCAGTATGCGAATTTACAACCTAGAGACAAAGCGTGGTGTGAACAGTCGAGATTATCGCCTTGAGCCCACGATGATTGCCAGTCACGTTGAAAGGGTCAAAGTCAATAATTCCGAGGGTGACGATGATAGTATTGACGATGAAGTAGGAGCAAGTGATGGTAACAGGGATACTTCAGCGTCAGAATCAGATACGGATAGTGATGGAGATGGTCCCATGGATGATGCCGCCGACGATGATGTCACTATGGATGAATAATCTACTGATGGAGGTGATGAATCAGGGCCCGGTGAACATCCTGGTTGTGCTCGTCGCCCACTCAATCACCAGAAACGTGATTTACCTGGTAAGCAGACACCTACGAGAGGTGGCAGGCGATTGAAAACCCGCGTAGATCGTACGCGACCGAGCCAATGACATGATGTCCCCGCGGATCAGCTCTAAGGCTCGTACGGACTTGGACTCGGAGAGAAAACGTGAACGTCAATCAAGTGGAACCCCCACCTCGACAAACTTCGAAACTTCGACGAGATCGTAAACGAGATCATGAAGAGTCTAACTTTGGATTTCTGGCCGATGATGAATTGTCCTTCAAAGACTTGACTGGGTCTGCTGATGAGAAGCACTTCCGCGCAGCCATGAGAGACGAGCTACGTTCCATGCTGAAGATGAAGGTTTGGAAACTTCAGCAGCGCTGCAAGGCCCGGACAAAGCCTCTGGGACTCAAGTGGGTTCTCACTCTCAAGCGTGATGAAAGCGGCGCAGTGATACGACATAAAGCCCGCCTATGTGCGAAGGGATTTGCACAACAGTATGGTCGAGATTATGTGGAGACATCGTCACCAGTAGTCACAAAAGAGACTGTGCGTGCATGTTTGGCTATCGCTGCATCTGAGAACTTGGATGTATTGCAGTTCGATGTCAAAACTGCATTTTTTTGCATGGTAATTTGG
The DNA here is from genome assembly GCA_001586965.3 of Sphaeroforma sirkka. Lineage (NCBI taxonomy): Eukaryota > Ichthyosporea > Ichthyophonida > Sphaeroforma > Sphaeroforma sirkka. The sequence continues at coordinate 11,408 of LUCW03002067.1, read as the reverse complement.
AAGAGTACGTCTGCTCGAGATCCCTACTGGTTTCGTTGAAATAGTTGGTGATTTACTAAGTGATGAGGATCACCAGTTGATTAAGGAGGGTGCTATTTGCGAGCTGAAGAAGAGGTATCTATGGACTCAAGCAAGCCGGATTATGTTGGTTTGTGCGCTTCAGAGATTTCCTCGTTAATGATGTTGGATTCCGGCCAAGTCTTTACGGACCCTTGTCTCTTTATTCGGAAGAACTGCTTTCTGGTACTTTATGTTGATGACGGTTTGATATTTTCGACTTCACGTCGAATGGGGAGAAGATATTGAAGAAGATCGAGACAGAGTTCGACGTCAAGTCGATGGGGTCTCCACGGTTTTTTTCCTCGGATGGAAAATTGATATGTCTGAAAGAGGAATTTTCATCTCGCAGCCGGCATATATTGAGAAGCTAGCGCAGAAGTATGGACCATTGAAAGGGTCAGTACACCTATGAGTACATCTTTCGACGTGAATCGGCCTGGTACATTGGTGCAGGATTCAGACTACCGTGGTATCATAGGTTCCCTTATGTTTGCAGCTGTGGGTACGCGTCCTGATATTGCTTTTTGCGACAAGTTCACTGAGCCGATACCTTGACCAGCCGACTAAGGCGAGAGAGGCTGCCGCAAGAAATCTGTGCGGATACTTGGAGGCTACCAAACACTGGGGAATCTTCTATGAAGCCGGGAACGACTTGAAACTTTGTGCGTATGCCGATGCAAGCTATGGGGGCGAGAAAGACAAGCGATCTCGTTCTGGCTATCTGGTATTCATCACAAATGCCCCAGTCTACTGGGGGGCGCGCCGTCAGACACTTGTCACCCTAAGTACTTCTGAGGCAGAGTATGTCAGTCTTGCAGAGTCTTGCCGTGACGTAAAAACTGCTTTTGAATTTGCTATCTGAGCTAGGACGAGCCTCTGATCAATCTGTAGTTTGTTACGAGGACAATCAGACTGCTAAGAAGATGGCTGAGGAATTGACCACCAAGCGCAGTAAGCATATTGATATCAAATATCATTATGTGCGAGAGTTATGCGCAAAGAAGATCATCTCATTGGAGGACTGCCGGTCTGAGTTGATGGTTGCTGATGCCTTGACCAAGGCATTGCCTAAGGTTGCTTTCGTGAAGCACCGAAGTCATATGATGAAACGCCGCTGCTACCGATGTGCTGTCGTGTCTACATCTCTTTGTCGTTGTGGCTAGTTTGTGGGGGAAATACATGTTGAATGATGTCCGATGACTATGTCTTGCGTCCATGGGGGAGTGTAGAAAAATCATATTGTCAAAGGTGAATGATGTTTAAGTGTTGGACTCATGTAGTAAACACATCAAAATACGATACTAAAACCTACTGAGTCTCCCTGAGGCTCAGTGCGGTGTATTTATTCTTATATTTGATTGTCTACGTGGTCTACAAATAATTCACCTCGTGTGAATTAATTGTAAACTAATTCTAACTCCACACTGATAGTGGTTTTAAGGGACTTTTACCACACTCCCCTCAAGCTCAAGCGTCACCAGTGATTGAAGAGCTTCAAAAATAAATGACCTCTTAAACTATTGAAAATTAAAACATATATAATTAGTAGTGTAAATAAACAATATATATATATATATATATATATAAACTAATGAAATCCTTCTGCTGAGTAAGTTCTTGCCTTGGAAACTGGTCTTTTGAACCATCCCGGCTGTGCTGGTATATTTTCACCCCCCAAAAAGCTAGGGTATCCGCTGGTATGTTTTCACCCCCCCATAAGCTAGGGTATCCGCTGGAGTTATACTCGCCTATAAGAAGCTCGAGTTGTGAATCGTCTTTCGCCTCTATACCGTGGTGAAATCTCACGAGGAGAGACAAAACTTCGATCCGGAAGTAGATGATAGACATCTAGTATTCATCAACGTAACGTTGGAATTATTGTTGTTGTGCCGCTTTCTTCTTCTGCCGAGTTTGCTCGGCTTTGTGGTATGCCGCGATGTCATTCGGATCGTCAAAAGCTTTGGCTGACTCCCAAGTTGGATCACCATCCCGCCAGCGAACCAAGTATTCTGTATTCCCTGTGGAATCATTCTGTCTATGTCGAATGATGTAACGGAACGAGGAACTATCCTGCCACATATGATCTTCTAAAGGCTTTTCGGTGGCTCTATGGACTAGTCGCAAAAGTTCCACTCTAACTGGTTTACCTTTGAAAGTATCTGGAAGTGAACCATCCTTGTGTGTCAGTTCATATCCTTGTCCCTGTCTGGCTTTGACAACGTATGGTCCAAAACATTGGTCGCATTGCTTTGGTTGTGCGACCTTCGGACCGTACCCATTACCACATCCCCTGGTTGAAAGGCGATAAAATCGTAAGCATGGAGGCGGTCAAACTGCCTGGATAGTGTGTCTGCGTATTTCTGCGTGACCTTGTAAAGCGTCGGCAAGATAGTGTCGTGCAAACGATCCAGCCGGTGTGCCCAAGCCTCATTGGTGACCGGCTGATTCCCCGGAAGGTCATCCGTGAAGTCAGCAAACGGAACATGACGGCGACCGAAGTAAGCACTGAATGGTGCTGTCTTGTGTCGCCGAGATATTCGGAGGTTCTGGCACAGCATAATAAGTGGTAGTCGGACATCCCATGCCGTAGGCAAAGATTCACATAGCTTGCGAACTCCTTCGTGGATGTCTCTGTGTCTTCTCTCCGCTGCTCCCAGAACCTGAGGACGATATGGTGGCGACTTTGCATGCATCACTCCAACTTCTTGAGTTATTAATTTAACAATCTTGTTCGAAAACTCGCCTCCCTCGTCTGATTGAATTTTCCTGGGAAAACCATGTTCCCCAAACACCTCCATAAGTTTAGATGTCACCACTTCTGCTGACTTTGTGGCCGTTGCTCTCAATATCGAGTACCCCGTTGCTATATCCAAGACGTGCAATATATATCGATTTCCTGCTGCTGAAACTAGTGGCATTGGAATCATGTCGACTTGAATATGATCCCACGGATACTTTGCCGTTATATTAATCATCGGGTGAAATCCCTTTCGTAACACCTCTGTCCTAGACATGTGCGACAGTTTCTCCTAACTGTTTGTGCAAGTTCCAGAGCGTTAGGCCACAAATGTCCGTTCTGCTGTAGTTGAGCAACTGTATCTTCTGCTCTATGATGCCCAATCTCATGCTGACACAAGGTGAGCTGTGTGCGACGGCTTATCTCTTCCTCATCTGGAGAATCCGTCATGGCTACTTCCGAGATAGCGATCGATACTAGCCGAGACGTATCTAATGGGGTGACTTTCGATACTGAGGACGGTTCTGCATATCCCAATCGTGCTGAAAACGTCGCTGGAAGGCTGTAACCATTGCGTGGACCTACTCTGGCAATGACTGTGTGACCCCATGGTGCCTTGCCACTCGCATACTTTCCGTATTTGAGGAAGGAGTGGGCTGTCCTTGAACTAATACTGGGTCTCTTTGTAGAAGCGACTTGAATAACTGGAACCAAGGCTCGTGGGGCGCCCACGGTAGACACACCGTAGCTGTGGCCCTCTCTGATCGTATCTTGCGCAACATTCTATGGATTAATCTCCATGGTGGGTTCATCCATCCGTCTATATCTTTCCAACAATGTGCAAACGCTCCACCCCTGTCATCGTCGGTGTAGTAGCGTGGCAATGATGGTCCTGATGCGAAGCAAAGACATCGACATTATTCTCACCCATAATCCGTTGCGCTTGCTCAAAGTAGTCTGGAAAAAGTTGCCAACATTCTGCATATAGTACCTCCGGGTCCTCAGTCTCAACAGTTCCCTCATGAAGCCTAGACCACGCGTCTGGTAACACGTTCTTTATACCCGGGATGTGCGAGATAGTAAAATTGAAAGGCGCTATGATGTGATGCCATCGTTGTAGCATCGGATTCAGCTTTAGCTGTGTGTTCATATACACCAAAGCCTTGTGATCAGTCAACACTGAAAAGCGTTGACCTTCGAGATGATCCCGGAAGTGTGTGAGACCATATACCAAGGCCAATAATTCCTTCATGGTGTTGCGTAATTGCGCTGTGCTGCGTTGAGGGTCTTGCTGAAGAACATTAGGTATTGCTTCTTCCCTTCTATGGTCTGGAACAATGCACCTCCAATACCGTAGTCGCTTGCATCCGTTTCGAGTTGTAAAGGTACTTCGTCGACGGAAATTTCAACACTACTGCCTCAACTATGGCTTGCTTCATGGCATCCCAAGCTTGCTGGTGTCTCTGTTCCCACCTGTCTCCAATGATTTCCTTAGGCTTCAGTCTTACAAATTCCCGAGTGGGGGCAACTACCTCTGCAAAGTTTGGTAGGTGCTCGTGAAGAAAGTTGGCTAATCCCAAGGCCGATGCAATGTCTTTGTACTTCTTCGGGGTTGGCCAGTCAATGAGCTTGGCCTGCTTTTCATGGCAAATATCAATTCCGGCCTTCGATACTCGCTTCCCTAGGATCATGACTTCTTTGACTGCAAAATGACATTTTGAAGGGTTTAGCTTGAAACTGTGGTACGTCAGCCGCCGAATGACCTCTTTCACTACTCGTACGTGTTCCTCGTAGTCATCTGTTGCTATTACGATGTCGTCCAGGTAGTGGTGTGCCGGAAGTCCTTGCAATATCACACTCAGTGTACGCTGAAACTGCTGCGTCAGTGTGTAGTCCAAATGGCGCTGATGTAAAGGAATACTGGCTTTTGCCATGTGTGAAACTGAATAAATACTGAGAATCAGGGTGAATTGGGAGTCGATGGTACGCTGCGGTTAGATCCAATGTCGTGTATTATCTCTTCCCTTTGATGTTACCAATGATGTCGTTGATACGGGGAATAATGAACTGATCCGCCGGTATTAATGCATTCACCGCTCTGAGGTCCAAACACACTCGCACTTTCTTTTTAGTTCTCCAGATTGAGTATACTCTGGCACGGCGAGCAAGGGTAAGTTGACGGAAGTGGCTGTATCCCTTTGAACTATGACCAAATCTTGAATCCACTTCTGCACCTGTCTATCTACCCATGGTATCCATTTGTCTGCTACAAAGTTCCTTACTGCCTTCCGCATCCTTGCAGCTTGATCTGGTGTCACTGGCAATCTAACTTCGCCTCCTTCCAGTCTGCACCTGTCCTTTTCTCGAATACCGTCATTGTCCTCAGTTCCTTGTCTCAGTTCCAGGCGAACACCGGTTTCCTCGGTCAAATCTGGTGGTCGTCTCAACGGTATTGGTTCCAATAGTTTGTCTAGCTCCGTTGGATCTATGGGTGAGAATGGCGACTGAAGGCCTCCCACGTATAGCCCTAAGCCAGGCATAAGATCCTGGCCTACGATCGCGTCGATAGCCGGTGGTAGATTCATTAGCTCGAAAGACTGTTCTGTGAGCTCTGAAGACCATATCGTACTGGAGTTTGTACGGTTGAGCCTATTCGCCGTGTACGAAGACTACGATCAGCTAGGTATATATAGGATCCCTCCGAGCCGACTTAATTTGCAATCCCCAATCGTGTGCGGATGTCGAATCAATGCAACTTCTGTTTGCCCCAGAATCCACTAACGCCCCTGCATGTCTTACCGTTAATCAGGATGGATATGAATACTCGATTGTCCATTGAAAGTAATGGATCTTTGATCGATAGTATCACAGGTGTGCTAGACGGGAAAACTAAAGTTGCATCTACATCCGACACCCTTACGTCCTATTCCTGATCGCTGCCTATGGTTTCCCACGTTGCATCCTCTTCTAACTCACCCTGTTCGATTTCGTCTGGGTGTGCCAGTATGGAAGCAATGTGTGTGTCTGTAGGCGTGGTCTCCTCTCCTGCTCCGTTTGCTGGTCGTCCGAGTCTGTTAGAGCCGTAATGGTGTTGACCGCGGGCAAACTCTTATCGAAGGATACGCCTTGCTTAAATCCTCGGCCCGAGTTGGATGTGAATCCAACCCTTTTGTTCGACTGGTAGTGCTTGCAGGATGATATATGCCTGAAACTGGGTGGGGCACCTGCTCTGCACGCGTAACACGTGGTGGTCGTAGACGTGCTTGTGCGTTGTGTGCTGCCTCCTCCTGTATTCGTATTCAAATTACGATCTCGTTGTTGGGCTGGAAACTGTCTACGCCTATCCCCCACACATTCATCTGTGTCCGTACCCGTTGTCTGAGGATGGCATCGGTTTCTTGTATGTCTGGATTTAAAATGTGGAGAAGGTCTTCAGTCTCCAGGTGGTCCCAACCTATGTGGTGTTGTAGCGTGCGTTCATACGTCATATTACCTGTCAGGTCCTCGAGGGCCTGTATGAGGCAGTGATTAAGCAACCGCTTAGGAAAGTCCTTGCCCTTATCTGCTCGCTCCCAGGCTCTCTTGTGAACTTCCACAATCTTGTTCAAATGTTCCCCTGGCTGACTCTACACCCTTGGTGCGGGGATTACCCTTCGCCAACTTCTTAAAGGTAGGGTCTACGGTGGCCTTGCTCTCATGTTGACAGATTTGGTCTATGACCTGTTCAGCCGGATATACCCTCAGCTCATTATGGTTGTCACGGAGATAGTCAATTGTGGCCTTTGCTGCCTTAAAATGTATGAGTACCTTATAGAACCAACGTACCATCCACGACTCATCTAGTCCTGAGACATGGGCGTTCTTCAGTGCCTCTTCAGCGCCCCTCGTGTGTCTCTATCGGCTGTGCTGCTTAATTGATAACGGTCTAAAGGCCAATCGGGCCATGTCCGTGGCTCCGGAGCTCTGTTCTTCCTGATAGCTTCCAATTGAGTATTCAACGCTCCTTTCAGTGTATCGATCGTGGACGTTAGTAATGTACATCTTGGGACATCGTAGTTTCCTGTGCTCGACAAAGTTCATCCACAAAGAAAGATATCTTCCCTTCGAGGCGTTGACATGATGGCTCGGCGATGCTCGTTCCACTGCGCTGGTGTCATGATCGGCTCTCTCGCCTGTTCGTCTTTGTACGGTCGTTTTCTGCTGCCATGAACATTACCGTCGTCGACATCACTAGACTTGCGCTTACCGTCGTCGACGTCACTATACTTGCGCTTACCGTCGTCAACGTAACTAGCCTTGCGCATATCCTGTATCGATCGCGCGAAGTCTCGGTGCTGTCGGCTGAGTTCCCATCGTCTACGTAGTTGTTCTCGTTCGGCTTCCCTACGATAATCCCCATGTGGGTCGCTCAAATATTGCTCTAGCTGTCGGCCTCTGATTTCGTCAGAGTTTGCTGACGAGTGCCCGTGGCCCACCCTGACATATTTCTATGCCGTTGACTTGTCGCTCATCCCCGTTGCCTGCGAGGGAATCCTGACTTGCACTGGTAAAACTCCCCGATCGAGTTCGCTTTCGAGTGAAATCTCGTTCAGGTGCTCGGTGAAAAGGCTGCCATGAATGCGGTCTACTCCTGCTGAATGAATGCCCGAAGTACCTCGGACATTGGCTACCCTGTGTCGCTCAGCTGCTGGTTCAGCAGACTTTGAACGACTAGTATGCCTAATCACAAATTGCACCTCACTGTCTTCTGGATCTGCTCTCCTCTTGCCGATAAGCGAGACCCGTGCCCCAACTGATGTCGCCTGCTTGCTGCCTGGCCCACGTCTTGGTCTGTCTGTTCATATCGCGGTTGTTCATCTCTTCGACGCGATGCTACTGTCTGGCGCGAAGAAGCTGTGCCTCCTTGGTGGGTCTGCTCGAAATCTGACAAAGATCTCTGGGTTGCTTTTGCCGTCGCGACGAGTGCGTCGAGGGCTACGGGGTGCTGGACGCATAGGCATCTTGATGTTAAGACTTTCGATGTATGGCTTTGTATTGTTGATGAATAGTTGGTCCAGATTGAAGGAGTGTCGGCTATTATATAATAGTTGACTTCAGCCATTTGTGTTACACACTTTCTTCCGCCGTTCTCCTCTCGTGATACCAAAATAGCTAATTATCATTGAATCATGTTGATGTCTACAAGGTCTGCTTGCGGGTCCTCGAAAACTCGTTGCGCTCGAATACACCTTGTTCCTTAATGATTGCTAATCATTTTGTTTGGGTTGGTTTTGTTAATGAGTACTGTTTTGCTCTCCTTTGCTCTGCCTATAGGAGTAATTAAGAGTTGCTGATAGACTCGAAGCGTGTTCAATGATCAACCGCCTGTCGTGTTCTAGCGTTCTGAATGCTCTTTAATCCAACCTTCGGACCACTGTACTCCAACATCAATCAAATCTGAGGCCTGCAGCCAGGAAGTTCAGGTCAAGGTTCCCAAGAATAACCTTTGAAGCCCAAGGTAGTTACATCGGTTATGAAGTTGGAAAACCAAAAAAACAAATTCCCCTATTCAAACCAACTTGAGTGTACTTGCACGATGCCTGATAAGTGCTGTCTACTCTTGCATGTACTATTTCTTCTGTTCCTTGCAAGAGTCCGCTGCATCTTGACGATTCGCCTTATACGTCGGTGATAACGTTCTCCTTAGTTTTCACCAACAATCATACAACCGTACCAGGCTATGTTGGTCCTACGGCTGATTCACTTTACGTTGACTTCCTTTCTCTAGAATGGAAATTTAAGTATATATATATATATATGTATATATATATATGAAAAATGTAACATCTTGTAACATCGTCTTTCTAGTTGTGTGTTGGTCGTGGTTCTGATATCCCCCGTGATATATTTTTTTTTTCTATGCTTTCAATGACCATCGAAGTTCGCGCATGCAACGATGGCGAACATTCGACTCCGAGAGATATTTTCGAAAAAATCGATCTTCTAACCATGCCAGTCCTTTCGTCTAGCCAATTGATTACCAAAAACTTGCTCCCCGTAGTTGATATTTGTTGAAAATACGAGTTGAAATCGCATTTTTTCTGTCTCAGTTTCTCCCAAACTGTGCCTAGCTCTTCTTCTGCATTGCTACCTGTCTCACGCGCTTAATTCACACGTTTCCATTCTTTACGTCGCCTGACACTGCTGTCGATTCTACATTGCTACCTGCTTTTCTTTGATCACCTCTATCTGCCCTTTGTCGTCGCTGTGCTCGCCCACACCTATGAAAATCTGCCATATCGACCTTCTCTACGCCAAATTACGTTCTTCTATACCCCTAACTGCGATACTGCATCATGTTCGTGTTGTGTGGATTGACTAGGCCAGTCAAAACATTGTTCAAACGTCCTATGACTGCTAATTAGTCAGAGGGAGGCCTTTGATTGTCAACGACGGCCTGAAAAGTCGCATTGGAATTGAAGTATCTGATTTTTCGGACCGAAGATGGATTAAAAAAAATCAAAAGAAGAATGAATGGTTGTTGGGAAATGGTCGGATGACTAATTATTGATCTCTGTAAAAATTTAGAAATAAAAAAATGCTAAAAAATTGCATATATTACTAATCACTCCAATTTGCTCTGGATTTAAAATAATTTTTAAAATATGCATAAAATATAAATATATATATATATAAATCACGCAAAGCGTATCAAACCGAGCAAAACGGATATATATATAATTATATATATATATATATATATATATATATATATATATATATATATATATATATATATATATATATATATATTTTAAATAAAATTAGTAGAGTAGCATTCGACCGGATGGTTTGATAACTATATATATATATATATATATTTATAGAAAAAAGAAGAAGAAAAATAAAATGCTCATCAGCTAAATAAAATGGGCACCTGTTAATTTCTGCATATATTACTAATCACTCCAATTTGCTCTAGATTTTATAATAATAATAAAATCTGCATAAAGTATATATATATATATGAAAACCACGCAAACGTATCAAACCGAGCAAAACGGAAGGTGGGGGTTTCTTTTCACTTATCTGTGCTCGGAAGACTTTGCTCCTGTCGTAGTTTGCAAGCTCCTTTCGGCTATCCGGTTCTGAGGGAGATCAACTCCCCTGTGCTCGGAAGACTTTGCTCCTGTCGTACTTTTACAAGGCTCCTTTTCAGCTACCCGGTTCTGAGGGAGATCAACTCCTGTAATTCGTCAATAAAATGAACTTCTCCGTCCACTATTATCCTCGAGATAAAATCGAATAATACACCTAAAGTAACTAGTCGTAAAATGTAGTAAACACATCAAATACGATACTAAAACCTACTGGGTCTCCTGAGGCTCAGTGCGGTGTATTTATTCTTATATTTGATTGTCTACGTGGTCTACAAATAATTCACCTCGTGTGAATTAATTGTAAACTAATTCTAACTCCACACTGATAGTGGTTTAAGGGGACTTTTACCACACTCAGACCCTAGTCCATCGAAGAACCAATTATCTAAGTATATTTTTGTATGTTGTGTTTACGAATGTGTTTCGTACGCCGATTGTGTTTGATCTATTATATGTGTAATTTTGTTATAGGTATCATTTGATAGGAAATGTTTTCCCTTTCATATGACACCTTATTCAAGCTGTTTGAGTGAAAAAATCATTGAGTTATGAGTCTTAGAAGTTTAAGTGTATTTTGAAGAAATTGTGTTTGTATTTTTTAGAGATGGAATCTAAAAATAGATCGCGCACGTCCGTTGGAATTTCTTTGGCAAAGGAAATTTTCATCGAAAGGGCCGTTCAATTTTGACGAAAAATAGTATAAAATACGGAATACAAAAGTAAATAAAGAGTACTTTCACAGAGTTAAAAATTTACATGTGCGAGATGAAAATTCCTCTTTCAGACATATCGATTTTCTATCCGAGGAAAACCGTGGAGACCCCATCGACTTGACGTCGAATTCTGTCTCGATCTTCTTCAAAAATTTTCCCCCATTCGACGTGAAGTCGAAAAATATCAAACCGTCATCAACATAAAGTACAAGAAAGCAGTTCTTCCCAATAAAGATACAAGAGTCCGTAAGACTTGGCCGGAATCAAACATCATTAACCGAGGAAATCTCTGGAAGCGCACAAACCAACATAATCCGGCTTGCTTGAGTCCATAGATACTCTTCTTCAGCTCGCAAATAGCACCCTCCTTAATCAACTGGTGATCCTCATCACTTAGTAAATCACCGACTAGTTCAACGAAACCAGTGGGATCTCTCCGAGCAGACATACTCTTCCAAATTACCATTTTTCAAAATGCAGTTTTGACATCGAACTGCACAGCATCCAAGTTCTCAGATGCAGCGATAGCCAAACACGCACGCACAGTCTCTTTGTGACTACTGGTGACGATGTCTCCACATAATCTCGACCATACTGTTGTGCAAATCCCTTCGCACACAGACGGGCTTCATGTCGTTATAACTGCTCCGCTTTCATCACGCTGAGAGTGAGAACCCACTTGAGTCCCAGAGGTTTTTGTCCGGCCTGCGTATGCTGCCGAAGTTTCAAACCTTCATCTTTCAGCATTGAACGTAGCTC
>LUCW03002066.1:0-22655 GCA_001586965.3 Sphaeroforma sirkka | reverse complement strand
TCTGTGCGTCTATGCACCAAACGGAGGAGTTCCACCTGCAAATGGTTTGGTCTTGAATTGGTGGGGCGGAACCATCCTTGTTCAACTCGTAGCGTTGGCGTTAATCCTAGCTTTGATCACATATGGTCCAAACAATGGCCGCATGGCCTTCGTTGTTCGGCCTTCTGATCGTACCATGACCACATCTCCTTCTGCGTCGAAATGTACCAAGTCGTGAGCATGCAGGCGGTCAAATATCGTCGTAAGCTTGCCTGTATACTTTTGGTAATGTGGTGGAGGGTCGGCAATATAGTGTCCTGTAACTGGTCTCTAATCGTTGTGCCCAGGTGTCATTCGTCATCGGCTGAGAATCCGGTAACTCGTCCGTGAAATCGGCGAACGGAACATGGCGGTAGGCCAAAGTACACGCTAAACGGTGCACTCTTTATGGCGATGGATATCCGAAGGTTCTGGTATAGCATCAAACGGAAGGCGTTCGTCCCATCGAAGGGGACTGCCTCACAGCATTGTCGAATAGAACGTGTAATCTCCTTGTGACGTCGTTCTGCCGCGCCCAGCACTTGGGGTCGATATGGTGGAGACACCTTATGTAGCATCCCCACTTCCTGGATAGAAGCTCCACTAACTTGTTGGTGAACTCCTTCCCCATGTCTGTTTGGATTTTACGGGGAAGCCATGTTCGCCAAAAATCTCTATGAGTGTCTGTGTCGTGGTTTCTTTGTCTTGTCCGGTGTGGCTCGAAGGATAGAATAGCCTGTGGCGATGTCTAAGACGTGAAGAATATAATTGTTCTTGCGTCTGACTCCAGTGGCATCGGGATGTAGTCCACTTGAATATGGTCCCACGGGTAGCGTGCATCGATGCTAATCATCGGGTGGAAACCTTTGACGAAGTGTGTCCTGTCCCAAACATGTGCCACATTGCCGCTTAACTTCTGTGGCTAACTCAAGTGCCCCTGGCCAAATGTGACCGTTCTGACGAAGTTGTTGGACCTGTGTCCGCCGCCCCATGATGTCCTTGTTCGTGTGCGCTTGCGTGAGTTGCGTACGACGCTGTTTCTCCGCCGGACTCGCTTGTGCAAACGCCGGTTGACCTCTGCATCTGCCAGTGCCACTGAGATTTCTCGCGCTGTGTCTAAAGCACATGACATATTTTGTATGCTTTGGTTCTGCAAGATAACAAGTCAGCTGTGAAAACAGCGGGTCCAGTTTGAATCCATTGGGAGGACCCACCCGTGCTACTACGGTATGACCCCATGGTGTCTTCCCACATGCGTACTTGGCGTACTTGAGGAACGTGTGTGGTGTCCGTGGTACCAGCACCGGTTCTGTCTGCAATAACTGCTTGAACAGGTCAGACCATGGTGCTCTTGGTACCCATGGTAGACATACTGTGGCCCGTGCGCCGTCGGCTCGTATCTTGCGTAACATCCTGTGTGGCATCTGTTCCCAAGGCGGGTTCATCCATCCATCGACTATCGACCAGTCGTGGGCAAACGCTCCTTCCCCATCATCCTTCGTCCAGAACCGAGGAAGCTGAGCGTTGGTTGGGTCCGCAAATACATCTATGTCATTCGGTCCAAAGTGTTGTTGCGCTTGTTCAAAGTAACTAGGGAATAACTGCCAGCCGTCTGTATACATTATTTCGAGTTCGTCCTGCTCCGCTGTCCCTCGTGTACTCTACTTAACATGTCCGGGAGCACATTTGTCTCTCCTGGTATATGCGATATGGTAAAGTTGAATGGCGCGATGATATGATGCCATCTCTGAAGCATCGGATTAAGCTTGAGCTGTGTGTTCATATACACAAGGGCCTTGTGGTCCGTGAAGACCTGCAAACCGTTGCCCATCCAAGTATTCCCTGAAATGTCAGTCCATATACCAATGCCAGTAACTCCTTCATAGGTGTGGCGTAGTTCTGTTGCGCATGGTTCAGAGTCTTACTAAAGAACATTAAGTAATGTTTCTTACCGTTGACCCATTGGAATAGCGCTCCCCTAAACCGTAATCGCTAGCGTCGGTTTCCAAGTTCAGAGGAATGCCGTCGACCGGAAAGTGTAACGCCACAGCATTCACCACTGCGTCCTTCATTGCCTGCCACGCCTGTGCATGTCTCTCCTCCCAACGATCACCTATCAACTCCTTTGGTTTGAGTTTGCAAAATTCAGCGCAGGGTGCAACCGTGTTCGCGAAATTAGGCAGATGTTCGTGGAGGTAATTTGCTAAACCCAACGCCGAGGCTATATCTTTGTACTCCGTAGTGGTGTGGGCCAGTCGATCAGCTTGGCCTGCTTTTCATGGTCAATGTCAATGCCTTGTGCCGATACTTTCTTCCCTAGGATCATGACTTCGGAGATAGCGAAGTGGCACTTGGCAGGGTTAAACTTAAAAACTGTGGTATGTTAAGCGTTGTATCACCTTCTGCACCGTCCTAACGTGTTCGTCATAACCGTCACTGGCGATAACTATGTCATCGATATAGTGGTGAACCGGTAAGCCATCAAGTATTGTACTCAAGGTACGTTGGAACTGCTGCGTGAGTACATGAAGACCGAACGGTGCTGATGTGAACGAGTACTGATAACGTTCGTGTGTAAAACTAAATAAGTATTGTGAGTCTGGATGGATGGGCAGCCTGTGGTATGCAGCCGATATGTCCAGCGTCGTGTAGTACTTCTTACTCTTGAGGCGAGATATGAGTTCGTTGACCTTGGGGATCAGGAACTGGTCACCAGGAATAAGCGCGTTAACGGCACGCATGTCTAAACACACGCGTACCTTCTTGACGTTGCCTTCCGCATCGAATGTCGGTACCGCAAGGAGAGGAAGATTAACAGTCGTTGGTGTCGTTCGTTTCGTGATCACCAAATCCGTCAACCACTTCTTCACTTGTTCATCCACATAGGGGAGCCATCGATCGGATACGAAGTTACGCGCCGATCGCCGCATCTGCAACGCTTGTTCATGGGTTACTGGGATGGTTACCTCACTCCCTTCCAGACGACAGCGCGCGTTGTCGGCAATTTTCGCATTGGCTTCCAAATCCTGTGCCAACCGTTCGCGTACATCGACGGGTTCCGTCGTGTTAGGTGCTTGTCGGCGTGGTATGGGTTCGAGAGAGCTCATCTAGTTCTGTGGGTCTATTGGTGCAAGTGGCGATTGGATACCGCCTATGTATAGGCCCAAGCCTTTCAACATATCTTGCCCCACTATAACATCTATACCCGTCGGCAAGTTCATCAATTCTAATGAACCGTCGATAATTCTGGTACCGTACCTTATAGGTACCACTTCCGTCGTCCCCAGTCGAGGAGTTCGCACCGCCTTGTCAGCTAAATATATAAATGACCCAGGTGGTGCCGGAGTTATTGGTCGGCCAAGGAGGTCTGCGGATGTCTGTGAGATACAACTTCTATTTGCTCCCGTGTCTATCAAGGCTTTGAACGTACGTCCGTTGATTTGTACTTGAATATAGACTCGGTTGTCTGACGTCAGCAATGGGTCTTGTATTGCCATCACTGCTCCAATCGTGGTAACAAATATGAAGCTTCTATCCGACTCAGACACCCTCACCTCTCATGCATGATCGGCTACCGACTCCCACGTCTCATAGGTGTGGTTTGGTGTTGACGTCATGTGCTCGAAGTCTTCGTAAAGGATCGTGTTGATATGAATCTCTGTAGCTTCCGATGGTGGAGCCAAGTCTTCGTCCTGTGTAATCGCATTCACCTGTACTTGAGGCGTCGGACGTATTGTGACTACGTCTCTAGTCTGGGATGTATTCTGCCCCTGTCCTGCGGTTGACGTTGTGGACGGTCTGTGTACCGATTGTACGTCCCTCAAAGGACGGTTGTTGTCGTATAGCCTTGCCTGACCCTCCGCGCTCACCGCTTGCGACGCCCTGAAATGATGACACCGTGGATGTGCCTACCACCTGGTGGCGCCTGTGCCTGGCACCCCGCACAAGTCGTTGGTACCGTAGGTTGGGGCCGTTGAGTCCACCCTGCGTTTGTCGTCTACTCGTCTGTAGGTTGGGGCGGCTATTGGTGTGGTCGCGACTTCCATTGGTCGTCGGACCCTCGCGGTTGTTGCGACCCTGGAAACGTGCTGTCGTACGTTGCTGTGCATCCTGAATGTCAGGGCTCAACAGCTGTATAAGCTCGTGTGTCTCCATCAGTTGCCATTTGGGATGCAACTGTAGAGTACGTTCATACGTACGGCCGTTGAGAGCTTCTTCTAACAGTTGTACAATGCAGTGGTTCACTAAATTCTGTTGGAAGTCGGCATCTGTCTGGCACCGTTCACGTGCCCTCCTGTGGTTCTCCATGAGCTGTGTCATTTGTTCCATAAGAGGAGTGTGCATGTTCCGACTTTGGCCCTGGCTAACTTGCGAAACGCGGATCGACAGTGGCTTGTGTTTCGTGCGAACAGATCTGTTCGATCTGTAGCTGAGGTGTGCATGTCTTCAACCGTTCAGAGTTGTCGCGGATGTAGTCCAGCGTTGACTTCTCCGCCTTGAAGTAAGATAGTACCTTATGAAACCATGTAAGGTTCCAACTCTCGTCCAGCCCTGCGATTTGTGCGTTCTTGAACGCCTCGAGGAGAGCCCCTCTTGTGTCCCGTTCCATAATATCATGTAGGTAGTGTCTGTTCGACGGCCAATCAGGCCACATACGTGGTGAAGGTACGGGACGCTTCTCTACCGGTCGGGACTCTAATGTAGCTCGAAGTGTCTCAATCACGCCCGGAAGAGCTTCAGCTCGAGCCGTGTTATTCTCCTCGATTGCTTGGCATAGCTCGTCACTTAAATGTAGTATCCGTGCATGTAGCGCCTGTCGCCTTTTCTCGATACTAGCCGGTGTGGGCGGAGGCACTGTTGTCTCCTTCTCTTGTCGTTTAGGTGTCTGTACATATTCACTGGGCGCTTCTTTCTCGCCCCACTGATGTTGCTGTTGTTGGCGCAGGTTCGTACTTAATCGGTCCTGTCTATTCTTCACCGCCTCCTTACCTTGAGGATTCTGTCTGGCTAATACTTGTTCATGTGTGAACTCTTGAAAAGTTGGTGTGTTCTCACTGGCAGACAGAGTATCATCCTCCTCGGTTGAACTGTCCTCTGACCCTGGTGATTTGTACCCGAGTCCATAAAACGGACGCTCACAGCCTTGAATTCGGAAGGTAGGGTTGTCTTCGTCCTCTGGTACTGCCTGTACCCGTTCGTGTGCGTCAGAAGAACTCTCCTTAGCGGCCGGCCCTTTTGTAGTTCGTCCGGCGTTTATGCGCTGTAACCTCTGTTCGTATTTTTCAAAGAGAGACTGCTGTTGTGTCATCAGCTCCGTGAGTTTCTGAGCTGACGATTGTTCCCGTGCCGTTTCCTTGTTGTTGGTACGGTTCCGGTGACGCTTCCGCTTGTTAGGTGGGAGGCGTGGTGGGTCATTACTGGGAAATAAGGCCCCTGGAGTATCCAGAGACGAACGAGGGGACAGCCCTTCACTGGCTACCTGTTCACCAATAAAAGTCTGACTACTGTCCGCACGCAGGTCGGGTACTTCCTTGGTCTCACCCTCGATTATGACATCCTCGTCAGATTGTGCAGGTCCATTTTTGTTTGCTGTTGGTGGCTGCTTGTCGTCCGCGGAAATAATGTGTGGAGCCCCAAGATGTGTCTGTTGTTGCCCCTCCAGAGCCTGACCTGAGTGCGGAGCGGAGCGTTCCGTATGGGACTGACGACGTTTAGTTCCACGTCGGTCAATATCATCTTCCTTGCGGCGCTCAGGATTCAAGAGTTGCTGTCTACGACTTTGGCGGGGGTAGGACATGGTTGGTGAGTTGTTTGTCAATGGAGAACTAGAAATGTGTGAACTGATAGAGTAGTGAATATAAAAAACCATTTTCTATTAAATTTCATCCTTCAAACACCTAACGTCTCGACATCGATCTCCGAGGAACTCGTGGGTTCCCTCGTGACTGTTTCATTTCCTACACTAACATCAGTAGTGTGGATAGTCTATCTACTCTAACACTACCAGCTGTCTTACTCTTCATCCCACAATAACATATGGTTGAGTGCCTCATTGGTCGGAGCCACTTCTTGTTCTACTCCTCGCCAGCTCTTGCTCCGGCCTAATGACGGCCTATTCGCAGGACCCTATTGGGAACTTCCCTCATCGCTCCGCTTTTACTCTTCTTACCCGTGATGTCCTTGTCATGTGCTGTTGCGGTTGTTGGAATATGCTTCTCGATCTAAGAACGATTGCTCGTTATTGCACTCCTAAACTAAGCTGCCGTCAACCACACCTTCTGTGCATACTGTTGATCCTCTCCGTTGACCTGATTTATCTGGAAGTTCTAGTGATTTGAGTGTGTTCGCATATCATTTTCACAATTTAACCTTGTATTTACTTGCATCGTTCGTGTTATGTGCGCCCCCACCCTTATATGCTCCTAATAACTCACAGGTGCTTACTTGTGTCTCTGTATGCTTCCTAATATCCCATTCTGAAAACTTTTGTAAAATAATCTAGTATGCCGCTGATTCTTTGCGTCATCGTACTAACCGAGTCGGTACTAACCATGTACATCTTCCATCTCTACTACACTACTGTGGATCCTAAAGAACTTTCTTCTAACAACTTCTTAAATACAATTTAAGCTCATTAGCTTGCAATTCGATTTGTACTTGTCTCACACTGAAAACAACCTTCCTACCTGTACTCACACATGACTACTTATATGTGGATTCTGACTGATTGTCTGATTTCGTCATTTGATCGTCGTGAGACCTTCCTTCCTTGTTGACCCTGGTTAATGTTCTGCTTGATTGGAATGTTCGCTCTTCGGGTTCACTCGTATTAGTAGATTCTTTCTTCATCCTCGTCGTCCACACGTCGTTAATCCAACGACCGGATAATCTAAATCGTTCATTTTGATGCGACATTCTCTGTTCGCATTGTCTTTCAATTGTTATACTTATAACAAAAAAATATGTGCCAGCTACTGACTAATTCATATTCTGTAGCTTTCTCTGTAATTACTAATAAACTATCAACTTCTATGGTAAGTTAAAAATGTAGTAAGTATACGCGAGATAACTGTATCTCAACGTTCTCCCTCCTCAGGGAGGGGGACGTTGTTCATTTATTAGTAATTATAAACAGTAATCCTAAAATGACTGACTCTTAAATGAGTCATTAGTCATGTGCTGTAAAACCAGCAAAACCCTAAAACCCAGTTTATCAGATTATTCTGATAAACTGTAAAACTTGTAATAAACCTAAAATAATCAAATAAATATAAGTACTTGTATTCTGACCACATTTAAACTATGTTATATAAACTAAGATACAATTTAAGTCAGTTAGGATTTAGCAGTGGTAGCTTGTGTAAGAATGTTCGGGACTGCCTCTTGGTAAGAGCCTTAATATCCTCGATCACACAGGACGTACCTCTAACTGTTCTTTATTAAATAATTTTCACTAGAAGTACTAAGTGTTCATGACCACATGCCTAATTTGTAGATAGACATAATAACGTAAGTCAAGTTA
Source organism: Sphaeroforma sirkka (assembly GCA_001586965.3). NCBI lineage: Eukaryota > Ichthyosporea > Ichthyophonida > Sphaeroforma > Sphaeroforma sirkka. The sequence goes on along the minus strand of LUCW03002066.1, from coordinate 15,115 downwards.
ATACATTTTTGTGCTCGAGTAAACAGGGGTAAACAACGTTCTGCATATGCTCGATCTTTTGTAGCCACGGAGTAACGTGTTTCTCGAGCGCAGCTTTGTCAAACGTTACTTGTAGTTCACTATAGCGGCCAAAGAAATAGTGAAACGGGAGTATTCCAGTTTGAGGATTCATGCAGTTATTCATTTGAGTCTGAACCCATTTCAAATGATAAGGTCACATATGCTCAACGTCATCTAGTACGGTACGCAAGAGTTTCTTAAGTTCTCTATGACGTGTCTCATTTGCACCCTGCGTTTGAGGTTTGTAAGGAACACCACGCCTATGGGTCATGCCTGATACGAGTATAAGTGCCTCCATTACGTCGGTACAAAACTCACCACCGTTATCAGAACATAGTACTCGGGGGAAACCGAAGTCATTAAAGACGTGATAGCATAGCTCTGCCACTGTTTGCGGGCGTTTGTTCGGTATTGCATAAAACAAGTTATAGCCCGAAGCCACGCAATAAAAAGGACAGATATATACATCGCCAGTATGCTTGGATCGCGGGAGTTTAACCAAATCTACTATGACTCGGCGCATCGGTTGGTCTTCTGTCACACTTTTTAGGAGTGCCCAACCGTAGCGCTTGATCTGGTTCTTTTCACAAACAGTACAGCGTCGGTATACTTCACATATGGTTTCTTTCAGCGCCGGGTGATCAAGCCCTGCACGAATAGCCATCTTATAAGTATGCTCATATGCTCGATGAGTTAAATTATGTATTATTTTGACTCTACTCTCGAGCTCTTTTAAGTCAGTCAGATTATGTGTATCGCTGGCTGCATGAACCATAGTCTCGCTATATAGGGTAACTTCAGTATCAGGAGAGGTCGGCTCCTGAGATACGTAATTAACAACAATAGATTGTTGAAGTATCTTCTTCAGTTGTTTCGCAACTCCTGGCTGTTCTTTAAGCAGCGCTTTAAGAAGTTGAGTGCGAGCTTCAGGTTCTCTTAGAGGTTTGAGTCTTTGATCCATAGCCTTAGCTAGTTCCATGTTCTACGATCTAATGCCGTCTCAATCGGCATCACCTCGACTGCATTCTTGTTGGGTGCATGTGTTGTACGAGTCTTGAGCTTTTGTTTAAACTCCTTAGACTCCTCTAGTTTAGCTAAGAACTCGGTTGAGGGTTTCCACTTAGTGGTACCTGCAGGACCGATGCGACAAACGATGGTGTGTTTCCAAGGTGTCTTCTTAATATAATAGGATCCCTGATACAAGAACGTGTCGGTTTCACGGTCGACATAGATAGGCTCGTCTTGTATCGTGTTAATTAACTCACGTATCCATTGGTTGGAGCTACGTAAGGGACAACACAGCGTAATGGTAGACTTAGTAATATTAACATAGTTTAACAACTGTGCGATAAGTTGCCAAGGTGGGTTAGCCCACGCATTATGTTTTGATAAGTCAAGTTGAAAGGCATCACCTTTAGGATAAGTCAACGACCTACAATCCGAAATCTGTTTATGTTCTGCGGCGAACATATCAATAGTAAATGGACCCCATCTTGATTGAGCGAGGCTAAACCATTTCTTATTCAGCATCCAATCGGTTGTTAATAACTCTTTAACTGTTTTCTGGTAGTCAGGGACAAGTCGAGAGAGCATGTCAGGAAGATGATTATGTATTCCTGGTATGTGTGTAATGTTAAAAGCGAACTTAGTAATATTGTCATGTCAGCGGCTCACCAACTTTGAAACAGGGTTCATGTCTTTTAAATACGTTAAAGACTTTTGATCACAGGCGACAGTGAAGTAACTTCCATAAAGGTAGTCTTTTAACTGTCTTAGCGCAGGAACTATAGCAAGGAGCTCTTGTTTAACGGTAGGGTAATTCCGTTGACTCTTATTATAACCGTTGCTAAAAAATTGTATGTAACGTTGTTTGCCATTTATCGTTTGGTATAGCACTCCGCCTACCGCTCGATCTGAAGCGTCGGTTGCTACTTGGAATGGGACGCCATCCACAGGGTATTGCATGATGGGTGCGTCCATTACTTTACTTTTGACTAGCTTGAATGCATCATCACATTCTTTAGTCCAGAGCTTTCCCAAAGGTCCTTTGTGCAGCCGTAGGTGACTGAAAGGCTTTAAGTAATGAGAAAGATGAGGTACCGAATCTGAGAGAAGTTAATAAACCCACACACAGAGTTCACATCTCTTCCCGTAATCGGTGTTGATAAATCCAACAGAAATTTGTTTCTTGCCAGGATCAATTTCTACCCCTGCTGCAGATACCTTGTAACCAAGTAAGTGTATAGTACTTGTCCTCGTTATTCTTAAGATTGGCATGGTTTAGTCGCTTTAAGACTTCCTTAACGAGTTTATCATGTTCGTGTGCTGTCTTTGTAAAGATAACTATATCATCTAGATATACTGATACGTTATCCAACAGGTCCGCGAATAGTTCCATCATAACTTGTTGGAAGAAAGAAGGTAACATGTGTAAGCCTTCAGGCGCACCTTTAAACTGGTATTATTTACCTTGCCAAGTAAAGGAAAAGTATTTCCTATGCGGCTCATATAGTTGTAATTGACAGAATGTAGCTTTTAAGTCTACCTTGGTAAAGATAGTCGCACCTTCAATTTTGCGTAGTATCTCGCTTATCTTTGGTAACGGAAAACTATGTTGCGGAATTAGTTTGTTAATTGGCGACAGGTCTAGTACTACTCTTGTTTTACTAAACGTTCCATCAGATTTATATTGATTGACCGCCAAGTGAGCAAAGTTAACTGGGGTTGCATCATAATTAATTTCAATTAGGCCCTGTTTTAACCAATCTTCAATTTGGGTTTTGACAACGTCTTTGTGTCTCCTTCTCACGTAGTTATGTGAAGGACACTTTAACTTAGAGAAGTCGACGTTTGTTAAGTCTATCTTTAACATGTTATCATCGGACTGATTTGGGACTAGCCCATTAGGCCGACCAGTGAGAGTTATACCTAAACTGAGAAGATCAGTCATACCTATAACTAAATCGTTTAGTCAGTAACGATTAGGTGGGTCTTTACTTCTCTTCTATCTGACAACATTATATGTACATAGTCAATGGCTTCTTCGCAAGTGGTAACTTTTCCATTTCCCACGATTAAATTAGTTGTTTCGTTATGGATAGCCATATCTGTAGCGTAGGCTACTCGGCGTGAGATATCAGAGACTTCAGCCTCTGGATCAAAAAGTGCTATAACTTTTTCTCCATCTACATAAACGGTTTGAAATATACGTTCATCTCCTTTGGTATAGATTTTATTGACCTTTTTTTCATAATCTTGCTCTAGTGCACACATATAGAACTGTCAGTGCTTAACTTGGACGTCCGGCATGTCCTTGCAATCATCTTTGTGCCAACCGTTAGTACCCTTGCAAGTAGTACACTCTTTCATATAGTGCCCAAAGTTTGGCTTGCCTGGTGCACACTGAACAGAGTCTTGTTTACTATTCCACTTGCCATCACGTTTAGTGAGGTTGTAACCACACTTCTTGCAAGGTGCTCTCTCCTTCCTTTCACCCTTTGGTTCAGTAGAAGTAGAGTCTTCACCACCTCCAGCAAAAGTGCGAGCTTTCTTAGTATTACGCGCAGTGTTATTCTCTGTCGCGGTACGCTTAGCTGGCTGGGTAAAGCTCGAGGTACTAAGCACTCTAGTAGATGAGTTGGTATGCTTTTGAACTATCTTCTCGAAGACAGACCAAGGCATAGAACGTAAATAACCATAGGCGATAAGATCATCATTGACCTTCTTAAATAGGCTAGCCCCCAGAGTCTCCATCATCTGACAAATTAATGAATATTCGCCAGTATAGGTACGACCTCCCATCCGAGTGTTCATATGTGTCATATGAGCTAGAGCACCTCGAATAGTAGTATCGTTCGCAAAGGTTTTGCGAGACTCTAGAAGTACACGGTCACGTGCATCTTCAAAGAAAGCGTTAAGTATATTCTCACGCAACTGGCGCCAGGGTAGGGCTTTCCAGTTGGGCTCATAGGCCTTCAAGATAGATTTCCATTCCTCTGACTCACAGAAATGAATAAAGGCATTCTTCATCTGCTCATCTTTAACGCTGGCAGACTCCTTAAGTTGTTCAAAGGCCTTCAGTGTCTCCACTGTACTCTCATTTGTAGAGAAATCGACCTCAGCCTTCGCGTAACCTAACTGCTTTATAAAGCTTGGTTCTAAGCGTTCACGAGGTTCACACTCAGTGCTACGGGCTGCTAGTGCCAAGATGGAGTCTATCTCCTTTCTCTTGTTATCGATTAGATAGCGAATGTTATCCGCTTTCTTATCGTCAAGGTCAGAGTCATTCAATAGACGGTCCTCAAGGACTTGCAAACCAGAATGTAATAGCCTGAGACGTTGTTGTCTGGTTCTCATATCCTCGTCTTCAGTGCCAGAGTGGGTACTCTCTAGTGAGGTACTGGTATAACGATTACCAAAGTCGTGATTACCAGGGTTAGATGGTAAATGAGTATCGATGTTATGAGGGTGGTAAGCCTCATCGATCTTCATACGATCATAGCCTCTGACAGGGTTAGGTTTGTCGAGAGGGTGATCGATTGCAGCTTTCGAGCTATAGAGATTAAATCTTGAGGTTTTACACACTTCACCAACGGTAACTGGCTAAGTGGTAACCCTGTTGGTCGGTAAAACAGAGGGCCTCAGGTTTGAACCCGGCTCGGAATATTTTTTTTTCCGTATAGGAAGAATATCGGCCACGTGGGATAAGATCGATGGGTCAGAAACTGCGGCAGCGGCTAGTTCCTTTAGAAGCTCATCTTTGCGGTTCAAATGACGTCGAGATTGAGCAGATCCAACCACTCGTTGTCGAGTTGTGGCGTCCCCAACATTTGCGTCTTCCACCCCAACACTCGGTGGCGAGGCATTCAGCGCTGGATAGTAAGCAACTATTAGACAGTCTAGAAGCAGTACACTACGGTAAACTACTAAATAACTGAAAAATATGTGAACTTCGATGGATATTTTTATGTTTTAAACTATGTTATAACAGTTAAGATTTAGCAGTGGTAGATTGTGTAAGAATGTTCGGGACTGCCTCTTGGTAAGAGACTTGATATCCTCGATCACACAGGACGTACCTCTAGCTGTTTTTTATTTAATAATTTTCACTAGAAGTACTAAGTGTCCATGACCAGATGCCTAATTTGTAGAGAAACATAATAACGTAAGTCAAGTTAATACATTGGCTAATATAAATAAAGTTCCATCTGAAGAAAAGGTCAAAAGGAAAAAAAGACTTGTTGGATTTTGGAGACTGGCGGGAAGACCAAAACCTGTAAGTAGTAGTTCAGATATTATAAAATTTAGTTTATAATATCCTACATCTACTATCGTCTCAAATGGGTCCAAGTAAATGAGTCATAGCAAATATTCAGGCTATTGGAGCCATCAAAGTGAATTTAGAACACTTTGGATATATTGGAAAAAGAATTTGTTTTAAATTTTTATAAATAAAGTTAAAAACCAATATGTTATCTCATTTGATCTTGATATTTTAGACTGACCGGAGACCATATTTCTATACAAGTACATCCGTGGTCTGGTGCGGCATTGGTGTCTCACCTCCCACTTCATTCCTCGACCGAATTATGACGGATAACCTGGTCCTACTCGGTATTTCGTGCCCTGCACTAGCCCGTTCCACGACACTACACGGTGCAGATCTTATCCGTACCACAGAGGTGGGCACGCTACATAGTAGGCCAGCATCGAATATATGGCACACTCGATGGTGTCAGTTTTTGTTAGCACTGACTTGAATTGACCCAGCCCATATTCTCCATCGTCGTCTCACTTGGTTCAAGCTTCAAACGGGTTTTAGGGTTTATTTACTGTCCATCGATCTCCGTACCATGAGAGTCATACCGTATGTACATACATTGTAACTTATCTCTTTTGAAACAAATAATATTATCCTATACAACTATTTCTATATCAATGCATATAAGGATAATAATATTTATTTCAAAAATGACAAGTATGTATGTTACAATGTATGAACATATGGTATGGCTCTCATAGTCGCTGTAGTGGTTCAGGAAAAATGATGCGAAGAAGTGGTCAATAAATTCCCGTTGAAGCTTGGGCCAAGTGAGTCGACAATGGAAGATATGCGCTGAGTCAATTCGGGCCGGTGTTGACAAAATACTGTTACTATCGAATGTTCCAGATATTCGCTTGCTGACCTACTAAGTAGAATACCCACCTCTGTGGTACGGATCGGGTCTGCGCCGTGTAGTGCCGCGGAATGGGTTAGTGCAGAGTACGAAATACCGAGAAGGACCAGGTTATCCGTCATAATCCGGTCGAGGAGCGAGGATAGGGGTAAGCCAATGCCGCACTAGACCACGGATGAATTTGGTATGTGTTTGTAGACAGTATTGAATCCAATGCCGCACCAGACCACGGATGAATTCGGTATGTGTTTGTAGACAGTATTAAATCCTACTTTGTTTTGTCCACTGTAGGGTTTTGCAATCGTGGCTGTGATTGCTGCTTCTACTAACAGCACAAATTTGCAGATCAAGTCGTTTGATCACGAGCAATATCTGATCATCACAATCACTTATTCTATTTTTGCTATGTACTATCTCAGCAAATTATAGCGAAAGTAGTTTGCTTGCCGATATATTGGCTACACTTACATTTTTAGTCTTTGTTTGCAAGTATCTAACTATGAAATGAACCTGTAAGTAGTGGTATCTGACGTTTGCTATCTGTAAAATCTGGCATGGTCATCATTACAGTATTTAGCTTAAGGTGTGGGAGAGGAAACTACCTTTGGCGTTCGAACACCCAATTATATCAATACTAGAGACACTACGGTATTTGGTGGCGCCTGACTTGTGATCGATTTCTATCTTGCTGCTTTACGATATTTTTGTTGGGTTTGATATTAATTGTACTCTTATCAACGTTAATACAATTATGTTTCACCTGTTCTCAAACTATTATATTCTATAAACGTCATTGGTCAGAGGTTCTTGTTCTTAACGCCCAATTCTGCAACTCAATATGAAAATATGGCCATTATTGGCCCAAATTATAATTCGTCTGCCAAAATATAATTTTGCCAGTATTCAATTTGTGGATTGAAACTAATGAGTTGCTTTGTGTACATAGTTTAAAAAATGACCATTGTATCAGAATTCGGTTTCTATGCTGACTTTACGGGAATCAGAACCCGCCCAAACAAAAATAGAACCCGCCAAAATAAATTTGGAGCATCTCTCATCACAATTTATATTCTCACATATATACATAAATATTCAACCGATATGCAGTTTCGTGTTGTGCATTGAATAAAATGAAATTGGCTATTGATGCACGCATCCATTCAATACAACGAGTGCCTACATTAGTTCCGTCGCTTCTGATACGTACACACCATATGGTGTACAGAGTTTCCCGACAATGGATACACAGCAGCCTTTCGTACCACATATGATACAGAATACCTCAACATTGAATCACCCATGGATCAATACTTTAAACAGATCACTACGAACAAGCATTAGATTGACCAGATGCATCGACCGACACTGAAAAAGAAACTCCTATTCCAAAACTTTGTAGTAAACACATCAAAATACGATACTAAAACCTACTGAGTCTCCCTGAGGCTCAGTGCGGTGTATTTATTCTTATATTTGATTGTCTACGTGGTCTACAAATAATTCACCTCGTGTGAATTAATTGTAAACTAATTCTAACTCCACACTGATAGTGGTTTAAGGGGACTTTTACCACACTCCCCTCAAGCTCAAGCGTCACCAGTGATTGAAGAGCTTCAAAAATAAATGACCTCTTAAACTATTGAAAATTAAACATATATAATTAGTAGTGTAAATAAACAATATATATATATATATATATATATAAACTAATGAAATCCTTCTGCTGAGTAAGTTCTTGCCTTGGAAACTGGTCTTTTGAACCATCCCGGCTGTGCTGGTATATTTTCACCCCCCAAAAAGCTAGGGTATCCGCTGGTATGTTTTCACCCCCCCATAAGCTAGGGTATCCGCTGGAGTTATACTCGCCTATAAGCTCGAGTTGTGGAATCGTCTTTCGCCTCTATACCGTGGTGAAATCTCACGAGGAGAGACAAAACTTCGATCCGGAAGTAGATGATAGACATCTAGTATTCATCAACGTAACGTTGGAATTATTGTTGTTGTGCCGCTTTCTTCTTCTGCCGAGTTTGCTCGGCTTTGTGGTATGCCGCGATGTCATTCGGATCGTCAAAAGCTTTGGCTGACTCCCAAGTTGGATCACCATCCCGCCAGCGAACCAAGTATTCTGTATTCCCTGTGGAATCATTCTGTCTATGTCGAATGATGTAACGGAACGAGGAACTATCCTGCCACATATGATCTTCTAAAGGCTTTTCGGTGGCTCTATGGACTAGTCGCAAAAGTTCCACTCTAACTGGTTTACCTTTGAAAGTATCTGGAAGTGAACCATCCTTGTGTGTCAGTTCATATCCTTGTCCCTGTCTGGCTTTGACAACGTATGGTCCAAACATTGGTCGCATTGCTTTGGTTGTGCGACCTTCGGACCGTACCATTACCACATCCCCTGGTTGAAAGGCGATAAAATCGTAAGCATGGAGGCGGTCAAACTGCCTGGATAGTGTGTCTGCGTATTTCTGCGTGACCTTGTAAAGCGTCGGCAAGATAGTGTCGTGCAAACGATCCAGCCGGTGTGCCCAAGCCTCATTGGTGACCGGCTGATTCCCGGAAGGTCATCCGTGAAGTCAGCAAACGGAACATGACGGCGACCGAAGTAAGCACTGAATGGTGCTGTCTTGTGTCGCCGAGATATTCGGAGGTTCTGGCACAGCATAATAAGTGGTAGTCGGACATCCCATGCCGTAGGCAAAGATTCACATAGCTTGCGAACTCCTTCGTGGATGTCTCTGTGTCTTCTCTCCGCTGCTCCCAGAACCTGAGGACGATATGGTGGCGACTTTGCATGCATCACTCCAACTTCTTGAGTTATTAATTTAACAATCTTGTTCGAAAACTCGCCTCCCTCGTCTGATTGAATTTTCCTGGGAAAACCATGTTCCCCAAACACCTCCATAAGTTTAGATGTCACCACTTCTGCTGACTTTGTGGCCGTTGCTCTCAATATCGAGTACCCCGTTGCTATATCCAAGACGTGCAATATATATCGATTTCCTGCTGCTGAAACTAGTGGCATTGGAATCATGTCGACTTGAATATGATCCCACGGATACTTTGCCGTTATATTAATCATCGGGTGAAATCCCTTTCGTAACACCCTCTGTCCTAGACATGTGCGACAGTTTCTCCTAACTGTTTGTGCAAGTTCCAGAGCGTTAGGCCACAAATGTCCGTTCTGCTGTAGTTGAGCAACTGTATCTTCTGCTCTATGATGCCCAATCTCATGCTGACACAAGGTGAGCTGTGTGCGACGGCTTATCTCTTCCTCATCTGGAGAATCCGTCATGGCTACTTCCGAGATAGCGATCGATACTAGCCGAGACGTATCTAATGGGGTGACTTTCGATACTGAGGACGGTTCTGCATATCCCAATCGTGCTGAAAACGTCGCTGGAAGGCTGTAACCATTGCGTGGACCTACTCTGGCAATGACTGTGTGACCCCATGGTGCCTTGCCACTCGCATACTTTCCGTATTTGAGGAAGGAGTGGGCTGTCCTTGAACTAATACTGGGTCTCTTTGTAGAAGCGACTTGAATAACTGGAACCAAGGCTCGTGGGGCGCCCACGGTAGACACACCGTAGCTGTGGCCCTCTCTGATCGTATCTTGCGCAACATTCTATGGATTAATCTCCATGGTGGGTTCATCCATCCGTCTATATCTTTCCAACAATGTGCAAACGCTCCACCCCTGTCATCGTCGGTGTAGTAGCGTGGCAAATGATGGTCCTGATGCGAAGCAAAGACATCGACATTATTCTCACCCATAATCCGTTGCGCTTGCTCAAAGTAGTCTGGAAAAAAGTTGCCAACATTCTGCATATAGTACCTCCGGGTCCTCAGTCTCAACAGTTCCCTCATGAAGCCTAGACCACGCGTCTGGTAACACGTTCTTTATACCCGGGATGTGCGAGATAGTAAAATTGAAAGGCGCTATGATGTGATGCCATCGTTGTAGCATCGGATTCAGCTTTAGCTGTGTGTTCATATACACCAAAGCCTTGTGATCAGTCAACACTGAAAAGCGTTGACCTTCGAGATGATCCCGGAAGTGTGTGAGACCATATACCAAGGCCAATAATTCCTTCATGGGTGTTGCGTAATTGCGCTGTGCTGCGTTGAGGGTCTTGCTGAAGAACATTAGGTATTGCTTCTTCCCTTCTATGGTCTGGAACAATGCACCTCCAATACCGTAGTCGCTTGCATCCGTTTCGAGTTGTAAAGGTACTTCGTCGACGGGAAATTTCAACACTACTGCCTCAACTATGGCTTGCTTCATGGCATCCCAAGCTTGCTGGTGTCTCTGTTCCCACCTGTCTCCAATGATTTCCTTAGGCTTCAGTCTTACAAATTCCCGGAGTGGGGCAACTACCTCTGCAAAGTTTGGTAGGTGCTCGTGAAGAAAGTTGGCTAATCCCAAGGCCGATGCAATGTCTTCCGGCCTTCGATAAATATCTCTTCTTCCCTAGGATCATGACTTCTTTGACTGCAAAATGACATTTTGAAGGGTTTAGCTTGAAACTGTGGTACGTCAGCCGCCGAATGACCTCTTTCACTACTCGTACGTGTTCCTCGTAGTCATCTGTTGCTATTACGATGTCGTCCAGGTAGTGGTGTGCCGGAAGTCCTTGCAATATCACACTCAGTGTACGCTGAAACTGCTGCGTCAGTGTGTGTAGTCCAAATGGCGCTGATGTAAAGGAATACTGGCTTTTGCCATGTGTGAAACTGAATAAATACTGAGAATCAGGGTGAATTGGGAGTCGATGGTACGCTGCGGTTAGATCCAATGTCGTGTATTATCTCTTCCCTTTGATGTTACCAATGATGTCGTTGATACGGGGAATAATGAACTGATCCGCCGGTATTAATGCATTCACCGCTCTGAGGTCCAAACACACTCGCACTTTCTTTAGTTCTCCAGATTGAGTATACTCTGGCACGGCGAGCAAGGGTAAGTTGACGGAAGTGGCTGTATCCCTTTGAACTATGACCAAATCTTGAATCCACTTCTGCACCTGTCTATCTACCCATGGTATCCATTTGTCTGCTACAAAGTTCCTTACTGCCTTCCGCATCCTTGCAGCTTGATCTGGTGTCACTGGCAATCTAACTTCGCCTCCTTCCAGTCTGCACCTGTCCTTTTCTCGAATACCGTCATTGTCCCTCAGTTCCTTGTCTAGTTCCAGGCGAACACCGGTTTCCTCGGTCAAATCTGGTGGTCGTCTCAACGGTATTGGTTCCAATAGTTTGTCTAGCTCCGTTGGATCTATGGGTGAGAATGGCGACTGAAGGCCTCCCACGTATAGCCCTAAGCCAGGCATAAGATCCTGGCCTACGATCGCGTCGATAGCCGGTGGTAGATTCATTAGCTCGAAAGACTGTTCTGTGAGCTCTAGACCATATCGTACTGGAGTTTGTACGGTTGAGCCTATTCGCCGTGTACGAAGACTACGATCAGCTAGGTATATATAGGATCCTCCGGAGCCGACTTAATTTGCAATCCCAATCGTGTGCGGATGTCGAATCAATGCAACTTCTGTTTGCCCCAGAATCCACTAACGCCCTGCATGTCTTACCGTTAATCAGGATGGATATGAATACTCGATTGTCCATTGAAAGTAATGGATCTTTGATCGATAGTATCACAGGTGTGCTAGACGGGAAAACTAAAGTTGCATCTACATCCGACACCCTTACGTCCTATTCCTGATCGCTGCCTATGGTTTCCCACGTTGCATCCTCTTCTAACTCACCCTGTTCGATTTCGTCTGGGTGTGCCAGTATGGAAGCAATGTGTGTGTCTGTAGGCGTGGTCTCCTCCTGCTCCGTTTGCTGGTCGTCCGAGTCTGTTAGAGCCGTAATGGTGTTGACCGCGGGCAAACTCTTATCGAAGGATACGCCTTGCTTAAATCCTCGGCCCGAGTTGGATGTGAATCCAACCCTTTTGTTCGACTGGTAGTGCTTGCAGGATGATATATGCCTGAAACTGGGTGGGGCACCCGCTCTGCACGCGTAACACGTGGTGGTCGTAGACGTGCTTGTGCGTTGTGTGCTGCCTCCTCCTGTATTCGTATTCAAATTACGATCTCGTTGTTGGGCTGGAAACTGTCTACGCCTATCCCCACATTCATCTGTGTCCGTACCCGTTGTCTGAGGATGGCATCGGTTTCTTGTATGTCTGGATTTAAAATGCGGAGAAGGTCTTCAGTCTCCAGGTGGTCCCAACCTATGTGGTGTTGTAGCGTGCGTTCATACGTCATATTACCTGTCAGGTCCTCGAGAGCCTGTATGAGGCAGTGATTAAGCAACCGCTTAGGAAAGTCCTTGCCCTTATCTGCTCGCTCCCAGGCTCTCTTGTGAACTTCCACAATCTTGTTCAAATGTTCCCTGGCTGACTCTACACCCTTGGTGCGGGGATTACCCTTCGCCAACTTCTTAAAGGTAGGGTCTACGGTGGCCTTGCTCTCATGTTGACAGATTTGGTCTATGACCTGTTCAGCCGGATATACCCTCAGCTCATTATGGTTGTCACGGAGATAGTCAATTGTGGCCTTTGCTGCCTTAAAATGTATGAGTACCTTATAGAACCAACGTACCATCCACGACTCATCTAGTCCTGAGACATGGGCGTTCTTCAGTGCCTCTTCTAGCGCCCCTCGTGTGTCTCTATCGGCTGTGCTGCTTAATTGATAACGGTCTAAAGGCCAATCGGGCCATGTCCGTGGCTCCGGAGCTCTGTTCTTCCTGATAGCTTCCAATTGAGTATTCAACGCTCCTTTCAGTGTATCGATCGTGGACGTTAGTAATGTACATCTTGGGACATCGTAGTTTCCCTGTGCTCGACAAAGTTCATCCACAAAGAAAGATATCTTCCCTTCGAGGCGTTGACACATGGCTCGGCGATGCTCGTTCCACTGCGCTGGTGTCATGATCGGCTCTCTCGCCTGTTCGTCTTTGTACGGTCGTTTTCTGCTGCCATGAACATTACCGTCGTCGACATCACTAGACTTGCGCTTACCGTCGTCGACGTCACTATACTTGCGCTTACCGTCGTCAACGTAACTAGCCTTGCGCATATCCTGTATCGATCGCGCGAAGTCTCGGTGCTGTCGGCTGAGTTCCCATCGTCTACGTAGTTGTTCTCGTTCGGCTTCCCTACGATAATCCCCATGTGGGTCGCTCAAATATTGCTCTAGCTGTCGGCCTCTGATTTCGTCAGAGTTTTGCTGACGAGTGCCCGTGGCCCACCCTGACATATTTCTATGCCGTTGGACTTGTCGCTCATCCCGCTGCCTGCGAGGGAATCCTGACTTGCACTGGTAAAACTCCCGATCGAGTTCGCTTTCGAGTGAAATCTCGTTCAGGTGCTCGGTGAAAAGGCTGCGAATGCGGTCTACTACCTGCTGAATGAATGCCCGAAGTACCTCGGACATTGGCTACCTGTGTCGCTTCAGCTGCTGGTTCAGCAGACTTTGAACGACTAGTATGCCTAATCACAAATTGCACCTCACTGTCTTCTGGATCTGCTCTCCCTCTTGCCGATAAGCGAGACCTGTGCCCCAACTGATGTCGCCTGCTTGCTGCCTGGCCCACGTCTTGGTCTGTCTGTTCATATCGCGGTTGTTCATCTCTCTTCGACGCGATGCTACTGTCTGGCGCGAAGAAGCTGTGCCTCCTTGGTGGGTCTGCTCGAAATCTGACAAAGATCTCTGGGTTGCTTTTGCCGTCGCGACGAGTGCGTCGAGGGCTACGGGGTGCTGGACGCATAGGCATCTTGATGTTAAGACTTCGATGTATGGCTTTTGTATTGTTGATGAATAGTTGGTCCAGATTGAAGGAGTGTCGGCTATTATATAATAGTTGACTTCAGCCATTTGTGTTACACACTTTCTTCCGCCGTTCTCTCTCGTGATACCAAAATAGCTACTTATCATTGAATCATGTTGATGTCTACAAGGTCTGCTTGCGGGTCCCCGAAAACTCGTTGCGCTCGAATACACCTTGTTCCTTAATGATTGCTAATCATTTTGTTTGGGTTGGTTTTTTGTTAATGAGTACTCGTTTTGCTCTCTTTGCTCTGCCTATAGAGGAGTAATTAAGAGTTGCTGATAGACTCGAAGCGTGTTCAATGATCAACCGCCTGTCGTGTTCTAGCGTTCTGAATGCTCCTTAATCCAACCTTCGACCACTGTACTCCAACATCAATCAAATCCGAGGCCTGCAGCCAGAGTTCAGGTCAAGGTTCCCAAGAATAACCTTGAAGCCCAAGGTAGTTATACATCGAAGTGAAGTTGGAAAACCAAAAAACAAATTCCCTATTCAAACCAACTTGAGTGTACTTGCACGATGCCTGATAAAGTGCTTCGTCTACTCTTGTATGTACTATTTCTTCTGTCCCTTGCAAGAGTCCGCTGCATCTTTGACGATCTGCCTTATACGTCGGTGATAATCGTTCTCCTTAGTTTTCACCAACAATCATACAACCGTACCAGGGCTATGTTGGTCCTACGGCTGATTCACTTACGTTGACTTCCTTTCTCTCTAGAATGGAAATTTAAGTATATATATGTATATATGTATATATATATGGCCTCGAAATGTAACATCGGTAAATATGTCTTCTAGTTGTGTGCCGGTCGGGTCTGAGATATCCCCTGTGATAGGCTTTTCCTTATGCTTAAGACCATCGAAGTTCGCTGCATGCAAACGATGGCGAACATATCTGACTCCGAGATATTTTCGAAAAATCGATCTTCTAACCATGCCAGTCTTTTTTCGTCTAGCCAATTGACGTCGCAAACTCTGCCCTCGTAGTTGACATTTGCTAGAAAACACGAGTTGAAATCGCATTTTTCTGTCTC
>LUCW03002065.1:0-31955 GCA_001586965.3 Sphaeroforma sirkka | reverse complement strand
GATTTGGGACTAGCCCCATTAGGCCGACCCAGGAGAGTTGAGACTCAAACTGGAGAAGATCAGTCATACCTATAACCAAATCAGTTTAGCTTCAAAGTAAACACTAGGTGTCCTTTTACTTTCTCTTCTATCTGACAACATTATATGTGTACATAGTCAATGGCTTTGTTCTTCGCAAGTGGTAACTTTTCCATTTCCCAAAGATTAAATTGAGTTGTTTCGTTATGGATACAGCCATATCCTGTAGCGTAGGCTACTCGGCGTGGAGGATAGCAGAGACTTCAGCCTTGGATCAAAAGTGCTATAACTTTTCTCCATTTACATAAACGGTTTGAAAGATATTGTTCATCTCCTTTGGTATAGGATTTTTATTGACCTTTTCTCATAATCTTGCTCTAGTGCGCACATATAGAACTGTCAGTACTTAACTTGGACGTCCAAGCATGTCCTTGCAATCATCTGTGCCAATCCAATTAGTACCCTTGCGGGAAGTAGTACACTCTTTCATATAGTGCCCAAAGTTTGGCTTGCCTGGTGCACACTGGAACAGAGTCTTGTTTACTATTCCACTTGCCATCACGTTTAGTGAGGTTGTAACCACACTTCTTGCAAGGTGCTCTCTCCTTCCTTTCACCTTTGGTTCAGTAGAAGTAGAGTCTTCACCACCTCCAGCAAAAGTGAGAGGTTTTCTTAGTATTACGCGCAGTGTTATTCTCTGTCGCGGTACGCTTAGCTGGCTGGGTAAAGCTCTCGAGGTACTAAGCACTCTAGTAGATGAGTTGGTATGCTTTTGAACTATCTTCTCGAAGACACAGACCAAGGCATAGAACGTAAATAACCATAGGCGATAAGATCATCATTGACCTTCTTAAATAGGCTAGCTCCCAGAGTCTCCATCATCTGACAAATTAAATGAATATTCGCCAGCATAGGTACGACCTCCCATCCAGTGTTCATATGTGTCATATGAGCTAGAGCACCCTCGAATAGTAGTATCGTTCGCAAAGGTTTTGCAGAGACTCTAGAAGTACACGGTCGTGCATCTTCAAAGCGTTAAGTATATTCTCACGCAACTGGCGCCAGGGGTAGGGCTTTCCAGTTGGGCTCATAGGCCTTCAAGATAGATTTCCATTCCTCTGACTCACAGAAATGAATAAAGGCATTCTTCATCTGCTCATCTTTAAACGCTGGCAGACTCCTTAAGTTGTTCAAAGGCCTTCAGTGTCTCCACTGTACTCTCATTTGTAGAGAAATCGACCTCAGCCTTCGCGTAACCTAACTGCTTTATAAAGCTTTTGGTTCTAAGCGTTCACGAGGTTCACACTCAGTGCTACGGGCTGCTAGTGCCAAGATGGAGTCTATCTCCTTTCTCTTGTTATCGATTAGATAGCGAATGTTATCCGCTTTCTTATCGTCAAGGTCAGAGTCATTCAATAGACGGTCCTCAAGGACTTGCAAACCAGAATGTAATAGCCTGAGACGTTGTTGTCTGGTTCTCATATCCTCGTCTTCAGTGCCAGAGTGGGTACTCTCTAGTGAGGTACTGGTATAACGATTACCAAAGTCGTGATTACCAGGGTTAGATGGTAAATGAGTATCGATGTTATGAGGGTGGTAAGCCTCATCGATCTTCATACGATCATAGCCTCTGACAGGGTTAGGTTTGTCGAGAGGGTGATCGATTGCAGCTTTCGAGCTATAGAGATTAAATCTTGAGGTTTTACACACTTCACCAACGGTAACTGGCTAAGTGGTAACCCTGTTGGTCGGTAAAACAGAGGGCCTCAGGTTTGAACCCGGCTCGGAATATTTTTTTTTCCGTATAGGAAGAATATCGGCCACGTGGGATAAGATCGATGGGTCAGAAACTGCGGCAGCGGCTAGTTCCTTTAGAAGCTCATCTTTGCGGTTCAAATGACGTCGAGATTGAGCAGATCCAACCACTCGTTGTCGAGTTGTGGCGTCCCCAACATTTGCGTCTTCCACCCCAACACTCGGTGGCGAGGCATTCAGCGCTGGATAGTAAGCAACTATTAGACAGTCTAGAAGCAGTACACTACGGTAAACTACTAAATAACTGAAAAATATGTGAACTTCGATGGATATTTTTATGTTTTAAACTATGTTATAACAGTTAAGATTTAGCAGTGGTAGATTGTGTAAGAATGTTCGGGACTGCCTCTTGGTAAGAGACTTGATATCCTCGATCACACAGGACGTACCTCTAGCTGTTTTTTATTTAATAATTTTCACTAGAAGTACTAAGTGTCCATGACCAGATGCCTAATTTGTAGAGAAACATAATAACGTAAGTCAAGTTAATACATTGGCTAATATAAATAAAGTTCCATCTGAAGAAAAGGTCAAAAGGAAAAGACCTTGTTGGATTTTGGAGACTGGCGGGAAGACCAAAACCTGTAAGTAGTAGTTCAGATATTATAAAAATTTAGTTTATAATATCCTACATCTCTACTATCGTCTCAAATGGGTCCAAGTAAATGAGTCATAGCAAATATTCAGGCTATTGGAGCCATCAAAGTGAATTTAGAACACTTTGGATATATTGGAAAAAGAATTTGTTTTAAATTTTTATAAATAAAGTTAAAAACCAATATGTTATCTCATTTGATCTTGATATTTTAGACTGACCGGAGACCATATTTCTATACAAGGTACATCCGTGGTCTGGTGCGGCATTGGTGTCTCACCTCCACTTCATTCCTCGACCGAATTATGACGGATAACCTGGTCCTACTCGGTATTTTTCGTGCCCTGCATAGCCCAGTTCCACGACACTACACGGTGCAGATCTTATCCGTACCACAGAGGTGGGCACGCTACATAGTAGGCCAGCATCGAATATATGGCACACTCGATGGTGTCAGTTTTTGTTAGCACTGACTTGAATTGACCCAGCCCATATTCTCCATCGTCGTCTCACTTGGTTCAAGCTTCAAACGGGTTTTAGGGTTTATTTACTGTCCATCGATCTCCGTACCATGAGAGTCATACCGTATGTACATACATTGTAACTTATCTCTTTTGAAACAAATAATATTATCCTATACAACTATTTCTATATCAATGCATATAAGGATAATAATATTTATTTCAAAAATGACAAGTATGTATGTTACAATGTATGAACATATGGTATGGCTCTCATAGTCGCTGTAGTGGTTCAGGAAAAATGATGCGAAGAAGTGGTCAATAAATTCCCGTTGAAGCTTGGGCCAAGTGAGTCGACAATGGAAGATATGCGCTGAGTCAATTCGGGCCGGTGTTGACAAAATACTGTTACTATCGAATGTTCCAGATATTCGCTTGCTGACCTACTAAGTAGAATACCCACCTCTGTGGTACGGATCGGGTCTGCGCCGTGTAGTGCCGCGGAATGGGTTAGTGCAGAGTACGAAATACCGAGAAGGACCAGGTTATCCGTCATAATCCGGTCGAGGAGCGAGGATAGGGGTAAGCCAATGCCGCACTAGACCACGGATGAATTTGGTATGTGTTTGTAGACAGTATTGAATCCAATGCCGCACCAGACCACGGATGAATTCGGTATGTGTTTGTAGACAGTATTAAATCCTACTTTGTTTTGTCCACTGTAGGGTTTTGCAATCGTGGCTGTGATTGCTGCTTCTACTAACAGCACAAATTTGCAGATCAAGTCGTTTGATCACGAGCAATATCTGATCATCACAATCACTTATTCTATTTTTGCTATGTACTATCTCAGCAAATTATAGCGAAAGTAGTTTGCTTGCCGATATATTGGCTACACTTACATTTTTAGTCTTTGTTTGCAAGTATCTAACTATGAAATGAACCTGTAAGTAGTGGTATCTGACGTTTGCTATCTGTAAAATCTGGCATGGTCATCATTACAGTATTTAGCTTAAGGTGTGGGAGAGGAAACTACCTTTGGCGTTCGAACACCCAATTATATCAATACTAGAGACACTACGGTATTTGGTGGCGCCTGACTTGTGATCGATTTCTATCTTGCTGCTTTACGATATTTTTGTTGGGTTTGATATTAATTGTACTCTTATCAACGTTAATACAATTATGTTTCACCTGTTCTCAAACTATTATATTCTATAAACGTCATTGGTCAGAGGTTCTTGTTCTTAACGCCCAATTCTGCAACTCAATATGAAAATATGGCCATTATTGGCCCAAATTATAATTCGTCTGCCAAAATATAATTTTGCCAGTATTCAATTTGTGGATTGAAACTAATGAGTTGCTTTGTGTACATAGTTTAAAAAATGACCATTGTATCAGAATTCGGTTTCTATGCTGACTTTACGGGAATCAGAACCCGCCCAAACAAAAATAGAACCCGCCAAAATAAATTTGGAGCATCTCTCATCACAATTTATATTCTCACATATATACATAAATATTCAACCGATATGCAGTTTCGTGTTGTGCATTGAATAAAATGAAATTGGCTATTGATGCACGCATCCATTCAATACAACGAGTGCCTACATTAGTTCCGTCGCTTCTGATACGTACACACCATATGGTGTACAGAGTTTCCCGACAATGGATACACAGCAGCCTTTCGTACCACATATGATACAGAATACCTCAACATTGAATCACCCATGGATCAATACTTTAAACAGATCACTACGAACAAGCATTAGATTGACCAGATGCATCGACCGACACTGAAAAAGAAACTCCTATTCCAAAACTTTGTAGTAAACACATCAAAATACGATACTAAAACCTACTGAGTCTCCCTGAGGCTCAGTGCGGTGTATTTATTCTTATATTTGATTGTCTACGTGGTCTACAAATAATTCACCTCGTGTGAATTAATTGTAAACTAATTCTAACTCCACACTGATAGTGGTTTAAGGGGACTTTTACCACACTCCCCTCAAGCTCAAGCGTCACCAGTGATTGAAGAGCTTCAAAAATAAATGACCTCTTAAACTATTGAAAATTAAACATATATAATTAGTAGTGTAAATAAACAATATATATATATATATATATATATAAACTAATGAAATCCTTCTGCTGAGTAAGTTCTTGCCTTGGAAACTGGTCTTTTGAACCATCCCGGCTGTGCTGGTATATTTTCACCCCCCAAAAAGCTAGGGTATCCGCTGGTATGTTTTCACCCCCCCCATAAGCTAGGGTATCCGCTGGAGTTATACTTTCGCCTATAAGCTCGAGTTGTGGAATCGTCTTTCGCCTCTATACCGTGGTGAAATCTCACGAGGAGAGACAAAACTTCGATCCGGAAGTAGATGATAGACATCTAGTATTCATCAACGTAACGTTGGAATTATTGTTGTTGTGCCGCTTTCTTCTTCTGCCGAGTTTGCTCGGCTTTGTGGTATGCCGCGATGTCATTCGGATCGTCAAAAGCTTTGGCTGACTCCCAAGTTGGATCACCATCCCGCCAGCGAACCAAGTATTCTGTATTCCCTGTGGAATCATTCTGTCTATGTCGAATGATGTAACGGAACGAGGAACTATCCTGCCACATATGATCTTCTAAAGGCTTTTCGGTGGCTCTATGGACTAGTCGCAAAAGTTCCACTCTAACTGGTTTACCTTTGAAAGTATCTGGAAGTGAACCATCCTTGTGTGTCAGTTCATATCCTTGTCCCTGTCTGGCTTTGACAACGTATGGTCCAAACATTGGTCGCATTGCTTTGGTTGTGCGACCTTCGGACCGTACCATTACCACATCCCCTGGTTGAAAGGCGATAAAATCGTAAGCATGGAGGCGGTCAAACTGCCTGGATAGTGTGTCTGCGTATTTCTGCGTGACCTTGTAAAGCGTCGGCAAGATAGTGTCGTGCAAACGATCCAGCCGGTGTGCCCAAGCCTCATTGGTGACCGGCTGATTCCCCGGAAGGTCATCCGTGAAGTCAGCAAACGGAACATGACGGCGACCGAAGTAAGCACTGAATGGTGCTGTCTTGTGTCGCCGAGATATTCGGAGGTTCTGGCACAGCATAATAAGTGGTAGTCGGACATCCCATGCCGTAGGCAAAGATTCACATAGCTTGCGAACTCCTTCGTGGATGTCTCTGTGTCTTCTCTCCGCTGCTCCCAGAACCTGAGGACGATATGGTGGCGACTTTGCATGCATCACTCCAACTTCTTGAGTTATTAATTTAACAATCTTGTTCGAAAACTCGCCTCCCTCGTCTGATTGAATTTTCCTGGGAAAACCATGTTCCCCAAACACCTCCATAAGTTTAGATGTCACCACTTCTGCTGACTTTGTGGCCGTTGCTCTCAATATCGAGTACCCCGTTGCTATATCCAAGACGTGCAATATATATCGATTTCCTGCTGCTGAAACTAGTGGCATTGGAATCATGTCGACTTGAATATGATCCCACGGATACTTTGCCGTTATATTAATCATCGGGTGAAATCCTTTCGTAACACCCTCTGTCCTAGACATGTGCGACAGTTTCTCCTAACTGTTTGTGCAAGTTCCAGAGCGTTAGGCCACAAATGTCCGTTCTGCTGTAGTTGAGCAACTGTATCTTCTGCTCTATGATGCCCAATCTCATGCTGACACAAGGTGAGCTGTGTGCGACGGCTTATCTCTTCCTCATCTGGAGAATCCGTCATGGCTACTTCCGAGATAGCGATCGATACTAGCCGAGACGTATCTAATGGGGTGACTTTCGATACTGAGGACGGTTCTGCATATCCCAATCGTGCTGAAAACGTCGCTGGAAGGCTGTAACCATTGCGTGGACCTACTCTGGCAATGACTGTGTGACCCCATGGTGCCTTGCCACTCGCATACTTTCCGTATTTGAGGAAGGAGGGTGGGCTGTCCTTGGAACTAATACTGGGTCTCTTTGTAGAAGCGACTTGAATAACTGGAACCAAGGCTCGTGGGGCGCCCACGGTAGACACACCGTAGCTGTGGCCCTCTCTGATCGTATCTTGCGCAACATTCTATGGATTAATCTCCATGGTGGGTTCATCCATCCGTCTATATCTTTCCAACAATGTGCAAACGCTCCACCCCTGTCATCGTCGGTGTAGTAGCGTGGCAAATGATGGTCCTGATGCGAAGCAAAGACATCGACATTATTCTCACCCATAATCCGTTGCGCTTGCTCAAAGTAGTCTGGAAAAAAGTTGCCAACATTCTGCATATAGTACCTCCGGGTCCTCAGTCTCAACAGTTCCCTCATGAAGCCTAGACCACGCGTCTGGTAACACGTTCTTTATACCCGGGATGTGCGAGATAGTAAAATTGAAAGGCGCTATGATGTGATGCCATCGTTGTAGCATCGGATTCAGCTTTAGCTGTGTGTTCATATACACCAAAGCCTTGTGATCAGTCAACACTGAAAAGCGTTGACCTTCGAGATGATCCCGGAAGTGTGTGAGACCATATACCAAGGCCAATAATTCCTTCATGGGTGTTGCGTAATTGCGCTGTGCTGCGTTGAGGGTCTTGCTGAAGAACATTAGGTATTGCTTCTTCCCTTCTATGGTCTGGAACAATGCACCTCCAATACCGTAGTCGCTTGCATCCGTTTCGAGTTGTAAAGGTACTTCGTCGACGGGAAATTTCAACACTACTGCCTCAACTATGGCTTGCTTCATGGCATCCCAAGCTTGCTGGTGTCTCTGTTCCCACCTGTCTCCAATGATTTCCTTAGGCTTCAGTCTTACAAATTCCCGGAGTGGGGCAACTACCTCTGCAAAGTTTGGTAGGTGCTCGTGAAGAAAGTTGGCTAATCCCAAGGCCGATGCAATGTCTTCCGGCCTTCGATACTCGCTTCCCTAGGATCATGACTTCTTTGACTGCAAAATGACATTTTGAAGGGTTTAGCTTGAAACTGTGGTACGTCAGCCGCCGAATGACCTCTTTCACTACTCGTACGTGTTCCTCGTAGTCATCTGTTGCTATTACGATGTCGTCCAGGTAGTGGTGTGCCGGAAGTCCTTGCAATATCACACTCAGTGTACGCTGAAACTGCTGCGTCAGTGTGTGTAGTCCAAATGGCGCTGATGTAAAGGAATACTGGCTTTTGCCATGTGTGAAACTGAATAAATACTGAGAATCAGGGTGAATTGGGAGTCGATGGTACGCTGCGGTTAGATCCAATGTCGTGTATTATCTCTTCCCTTTGATGTTACCAATGATGTCGTTGATACGGGGAATAATGAACTGATCCGCCGGTATTAATGCATTCACCGCTCTGAGGTCCAAACACACTCGCACTTTCTTTAGTTCTCCAGATTGAGTATACTCTGGCACGGCGAGCAAGGGTAAGTTGACGGAAGTGGCTGTATCCCTTTGAACTATGACCAAATCTTGAATCCACTTCTGCACCTGTCTATCTACCCATGGTATCCATTTGTCTGCTACAAAGTTCCTTACTGCCTTCCGCATCCTTGCAGCTTGATCTGGTGTCACTGGCAATCTAACTTCGCCTCCTTCCAGTCTGCACCTGTCCTTTTCTCGAATACCGTCATTGTCCCTCAGTTCCTTGTCTAGTTCCAGGCGAACACCGGTTTCCTCGGTCAAATCTGGTGGTCGTCTCAACGGTATTGGTTCCAATAGTTTGTCTAGCTCCGTTGGATCTATGGGTGAGAATGGCGACTGAAGGCCTCCCACGTATAGCCCTAAGCCAGGCATAAGATCCTGGCCTACGATCGCGTCGATAGCCGGTGGTAGATTCATTAGCTCGAAAGACTGTTCTGTGAGCTCTAGACCATATCGTACTGGAGTTTGTACGGTTGAGCCTATTCGCCGTGTACGAAGACTACGATCAGCTAGGTATATATAGGATCCTCCGGAGCCGACTTAATTTGCAATCCCCAATCGTGTGCGGATGTCGAATCAATGCAACTTCTGTTTGCCCCAGAATCCACTAACGCCCTGCATGTCTTACCGTTAATCAGGATGGATATGAATACTCGATTGTCCATTGAAAGTGTAATGGATCTTTGATCGATAGTATCACAGGTGTGCTAGACGGGAAAACTAAAGTTGCATCTACATCCGACACCCTTACGTCCTATTCCTGATCGCTGCCTATGGTTTCCCACGTTGCATCCTCTTCTTCTAACTCACCCTGTTCGATTTCGTCTGGGTGTGCCAGTATGGAAGCAATGTGTGTGTCTGTAGGCGTGGTCTCCTCCTGCTCCGTTTGCTGGTCGTCCGAGTCTGTTAGAGCCGTAATGGTGTTGACCGCGGGCAAACTCTTATCGAAGGATACGCCTTGCTTAAATCCTCGGCCCGAGTTGGATGTGAATCCAACCCTTTTGTTCGACTGGTAGTGCTTGCAGGATGATATATGCCTGAAACTGGGTGGGGCACCCGCTCTGCACGCGTAACACGTGGTGGTCGTAGACGTGCTTGTGCGTTGTGTGCTGCCTCCTCCTGTATTCGTATTCAAATTACGATCTCGTTGTTGGGCTGGAAACTGTCTACGCCTATCCCCCACATTCATCTGTGTCCGTACCCGTTGTCTGAGGATGGCATCGGTTTCTTGTATGTCTGGATTTAAAATGCGGAGAAGGTCTTCAGTCTCCAGGTGGTCCCAACCTATGTGGTGTTGTAGCGTGCGTTCATACGTCATATTACCTGTCAGGTCCTCGAGAGCCTGTATGAGGCAGTGATTAAGCAACCGCTTAGGAAAGTCCTTGCCCTTATCTGCTCGCTCCCAGGCTCTCTTGTGAACTTCCACAATCTTGTTCAAATGTTCCCTGGCTGACTCTACACCCTTGGTGCGGGGATTACCCTTCGCCAACTTCTTAAAGGTAGGGTCTACGGTGGCCTTGCTCTCATGTTGACAGATTTGGTCTATGACCTGTTCAGCCGGATATACCCTCAGCTCATTATGGTTGTCACGGAGATAGTCAATTGTGGCCTTTGCTGCCTTAAAATGTATGAGTACCTTATAGAACCAACGTACCATCCACGACTCATCTAGTCCTGAGACATGGGCGTTCTTCAGTGCCTCTTCTAGCGCCCCTCGTGTGTCTCTATCGGCTGTGCTGCTTAATTGATAACGGTCTAAAGGCCAATCGGGCCATGTCCGTGGCTCCGGAGCTCTGTTCTTCCTGATAGCTTCCAATTGAGTATTCAACGCTCCTTTCAGTGTATCGATCGTGGACGTTAGTAATGTACATCTTGGGACATCGTAGTTTCCCTGTGCTCGACAAAGTTCATCCACAAAGAAAGATATCTTCCCTTCGAGGCGTTGACACATGGCTCGGCGATGCTCGTTCCACTGCGCTGGTGTCATGATCGGCTCTCTCGCCTGTTCGTCTTTGTACGGTCGTTTTCTGCTGCCATGAACATTACCGTCGTCGACATCACTAGACTTGCGCTTACCGTCGTCGACGTCACTATACTTGCGCTTACCGTCGTCAACGTAACTAGCCTTGCGCATATCCTGTATCGATCGCGCGAAGTCTCGGTGCTGTCGGCTGAGTTCCCATCGTCTACGTAGTTGTTCTCGTTCGGCTTCCTACGACGATAATCCCCATGTGGGTCGCTCAAATATTGCTCTAGCTGTCGGCCTCTGATTTCGTCAGAGTTTTGCTGACGAGTGCCCGTGGCCCACCCTGACATATTTCTATGCCGTTGGACTTGTCGCTCATCCCCGTTGCCTGCGAGGGAATCCTGACTTGCACTGGTAAAACTCCCCGATCGAGTTCGCTTTCGAGTGAAATCTCGTTCAGGTGCTCGGT
This sequence comes from Sphaeroforma sirkka, assembly GCA_001586965.3. Lineage (NCBI taxonomy): Eukaryota > Ichthyosporea > Ichthyophonida > Sphaeroforma > Sphaeroforma sirkka. The sequence continues at coordinate 21,230 of LUCW03002065.1, read as the reverse complement.
GAAAAGGCTGCCATGAATGCGGTCTACTACCCGCTGAATGAATGCCCGAAGTACCTCGGACATTGGCTACCCTGTGTCGCTCAGCTGCTGGTTCAGCAGACTTTGAACGACTAGTATGCCTAATCACAAATTGCACCTCACTGTCTTCTGGATCTGCTCTCCCTCTTGCCGATAAGCGAGACCCGTGCCCCAACTGATGTCGCCTGCTTGCTGCCTGGCCCACGTCTTGGTCTGTCTGTTCATATCGCGGTTGTTCATCTCTTCGACGCGATGCTACTGTCTGGCGCGAAGAAGCTGTGCCTCCTTGGTGGGTCTGCTCGAAATCTGACAAAGATCTCTGGGTTGCTTTGCCGTCGCGACGAGTGCGTCGAGGGCTACGGGGTGCTGGACGCATAGGCATCTTGATGTTAAGACTTCGATGTATGGCTTTGTATTGTTGATGAATAGTTGGTCCAGATTGAAGGAGTGTCGGCTATTATATAATAGTTGACTTCAGCCATTTGTGTTACACACTTTCTTCCGCCGTTCTCCTCTCGTGATACCAAAATAGCTAATTATCATTGAATCATGTTGATGTCTACAAGGTCTGCTTGCGGGTCCCCGAAAACTCGTTGCGCTCGAATACACCTTGTTCCTTAATGATTGCTAATCATTTTGTTTGGGTTGGTTTTGTTAATGAGTACTCGTTTTGCTCTCCTTTGCTCTGCCTATAGGAGTAATTAAGAGTTGCTGATAGACTCGAAGCGTGTTCAATGATCAACCGCCTGTCGTGTTCTAGCGTTCTGAATGCTCCTTTAATCCAACCTTCGGACCACTGTACTCCAACATCAATCAAATCCGAGGCCTGCAGCCAGGAAGTTCAGGTCAAGGTTCCCAAGAATAACCTTGAAGCCCAAGGTAGTTACATCGGTTATGAAGTTGGAAAACCAAAAACAAATTCCCTATTCAAACCAACTTGAGTGTACTTGCACGATGCCTGATAAGTGCCGTCTACTCTTGCATGTACTATTTCTTCTGTCCCTTGCAAGAGTCCGCTGCATCTTGACGATTCGCCTTATACGTCGGTGATAACGTTCTCCTTAGTTTTCACCAACAATCATACAACCGTACCAGGCTATGTTGGTCCTACGGCTGATTCACTTACGTTGACTTCCTTTCTCTCTAGAATGGAAATTTAAGTATATATATGTATATATGTATATATATATACGAAAATGTAACATCGGTAAATATGTCTTCTAGTTGTGTGTTGGTCGTGGGTTCGATATCCCCCGTGATATATTTTTTCCTATGCTTTCGTGACCATCGAAGTTCGCGCATGCAACGATGGCGAACATTCGACTCGAGATATTTTCGAAAAATCGATCTTCTAACCATGCCAGTCTTTTCGTCTAGCCAATTGATTACCAAAACTTGCTCCCGTAGTTGATATTTGTTGAAAATACGAGTTGAAATCGCATTTTTTCTGTCTCAGTTTCTCCCAAACTGTGCCTAGCTCCTCTTCTGCATTGCTACCTGTCTCACGCGCGCTTAATTCACACGTTTCCATTCTACGTCGCCTGACACTGTCGATTCTACATTGCTACCTGCTTTTCTTGATCACCTCTATCTGCCCTTTGTCGTCGCTGTACTCGCCCACACCTATGAAAATCTGCCATATCGACCTTCTCTACGCCAAATTACGTTCTTCTATACCCCTAACTGCGATACTGCATCATGTTCGTGTTGTGTGGATTGACTAGGCCAGTCAAAACATTGTTCAAACGTCCTATGACTGCTAATTAGTCAGAGGGAGGCCTTGATTGTCAACGACGGCCTGAAAAGTCGCATTGGAATTGAAGTATCTGGATTTTCGGACCGAAGATGGATTAAAAAAAAATCAAAAGAAGAATGAATGGTTGTTGGGAAATGGTCGGATGACTAATTAATCTGTAAAAAATTTAGAAATAAAAAAATGCTAAAAATTGCATATATTACTAATCACTCCAATTTGCTCTGGATTTAAAATAATTTTTTAAAATATGCATAAAATATAAATATATATATATATAAATCACGCAAGCGTATCAAACCGAGCAAAACGGATATATATATATTATTATATATATATATATATATATATATATATATATATATATATATATATATATATATATATATATTTTAAATAAAATTAGTAGCATTCGACCGGATGGTCGGATAACTATATATATATATATATATTTATAGAAAAAAAAAGAAGAGAAGAAATAAAATGCTCATCAGCTAAATAAAATGGGCACCTGTTAATTTCTGCATATATTACTAATCACTCCAATTTGCTCTAGATTTATAATAATAATAAAATCTGCATAAAGTATATATATATATATGAAAACCACGCAAACGTATCAAACCGAGCAAAACGGAAGGTGGGGATTTCTTTTCACTTATCTGTGCTCGGAAGACTTTGCTCCTGTCGTAGTTTGCAAGCTCCTTTCGGCTATCCGGTTCTGAGGGAGATCAACTCCCCTGTGCTCGGAAGACTTTGCTCCTGTCGTACTTTACAAGCTCCTTTCAGCTACCCGGTTCTGAGGGAGATCAACTCCTGTAATTCGTCAATAAAATGAACTTCTCCGTCCACTATTATCCTCGAGATAAAATCGAATAATACACCTAAAGTAACTAGTCGTAAAAAAATGTAGTAAACACATCAAAATACGATACTAAAACCTACTGAGTCTCCCTGAGGCTCAGTGCGGTGTATTTATTCTTATATTTGATTGTCTACGTGGTCTACAAATAATTCACCTCGTGTGAATTAATTGTAAACTAATTCTAACTCCACACTGATAGTGGTTTAAGGGGACTTTTACCACAACTTTACAGTATAGAAGCATTAACAACTGAAAATTCGGAGGAAAAAAACGTTGGATCGTGTTACAATTGAAGGAATGGAAAATAAAGCCACCAAGCAGGAAGCAATGAAGGAAAGTGTTAAAGCAATAGCCCCGTCAAAGTATCAAAGCAAACTAAACCTATTAAGAACAACTATGTCGCTACAAAAAGGACGTGCTGACTGAAAGTACAATAACGGTCAGCGGGATGAGTTCTTGATTGAATCTTATCTCCAGTTCATCAAAAATGGACAAGGTAGTGTGAAAACTTGCAGCAGAAGAGTGGATGGTCATTCGTGAGGAAGCTGAATGAGAAACTACAGTAGTAGCCGTATTTCTATATACGTTAATAACGGTTTACGTCGTCAGCCCGAGAGTAATTTGGGACTTGTTCTCAAATTAATATAAGTATAGGTGGGTCAGCCTGAGAGAAGGTAAGAGTAATTTGAGACTTCTTCTCAGATTATTCTATTTATAGAATACAGGCCACCGGCTAGCCGAGAGCCGAGGTCCGAGACTGAGTGTGGTAACAGAGAATATGATATATTTATTTCTAGAAAATATATCCGAGTGCCAAAGTGTTCTGCATAAGGTTTCTCATACTGATCATATGAGTTTTTACCCTGGCCAACCCAAGTGGTTGAACACTAGTACATACACCATCAGTATATAACTGAGGGTGAGATCATAAATAAATTCATTCGCATGCACCATACTTTAGATACATTTGCACTTTACTATTAGTCCCCACACCGTACGCTAACAACTTATCAGGTCACTCTACTCTCGAGCTACCAGCCTACACTATACTCTCCAAGCCACTAGCTAGCCAGCCCAGTCAGCCCAGCTCAGCCCAGCCCAGCTCAGCTCAGCCAGCACGCTAACCGAGGCAGATAGCCCTAATTCCCGAGCCCCTGAGTCCCTGAGTCCATGAGTCCCTGAGCCCCTAAGCCCCTGAGCCCCTGAGTCCATGAGTTCCTGAGCCCTGGGCTCTGAGCTGTGAGCTCCGAGACCCGAGACCTTAGCCCTGAGCCCTGAGCCCTGAGTCAGCCTACTTTGAATTTTCGTCGCCGCTATCTTGAATTTTCGTCGCCTGGAGTATTTTTGGCCCCGTCGATCCGTAGCAGCTCAGCACCAATTTTTGATTTTTCTTCGCCAGGACCAATCATCAATCGAGATAAGTTTATTTGTGATTAATTTTTTTTGTGCGAATTTTTTTTCGTCGAATTTTGACTTGCTAGAATTTCGGTGATTATTGTGATTTATTTTTTGGCTCCTGTTGCAAATATTTTGCAACACGTTTCTTTTTTCGGATATTCGTTACCAGTCTTCTTAGCTTCAGCAGCTAGCGAATTTACGACAACGACCAAACGACAACAAATAAGACACTACTATGCCACAACGCAGAAGGGAGCTGTCCCCCAGCATCCACGCCACAGTCGACACTCGACACTCGACACTCGACACCGCTTCTGAGAGCAAATAGTTTTTTTTCAAGAAAATCTCATGAGTAAATTTACCTGCGACATCGTGATGCCTGTCCCCGTACAGAAGATTATCCACGCTCTGTCGTGAAACCTGCACTGTACAGGAGATCGTCTACTCTTCAGAAAGTCGACGTTTTCGGCAATTTCATCGAGACAACTCCCAACGAGTCAACGTTTTCATCAATTGTCATCGAGTCTGTACTCCACAGCTTCAATTCGTCAACGTTTTCGACAAATATCCATCTGGTTGTTCAACGTTTTCCGCCCAACCCATCTACAGAAGAGTGAGAGTCAACAATTTCACAATCTAGGTCTTCAGCCTTCAGCCTTCAGCCTTTAGCCTTCAGCCCTTGATTGTAAAATTGAGGGGGAGTGAGAGACTACAGTAGTAGGCGTATATCTATATAAGTCAATAACGTTTTACGTCGTCAGCCCGAGAGTAATTTGGGACTTGTTCTCAAATCAATATAAGTATAGGCGGGTCAGTCTGAGATAACGTAAGAGTAATTTGAGACTTCTTCTCAGATTATTCTATTTATAAAATACGGGCCACCGGCTAGCCGAGAGCCGAGGTACGAGACTGAGTGTGGCAACAGAGAATATGATTTATTTATTTCTAGAAAATATATCCCGAGTGCTAAAGTGTTCTGCATAAGGTTTCTCATACTAATCATATGAGTTTTACCCTGGCCAACCCAAGTGGTTGAACACTAGTACAAACACCATCAATATATAACTGAAGGTGAGATCATAAAAAGCTCATTCGAATGCACCATACTTTAGATACATTTGCACTTTATTTAAAGTCTACTACATAGTACTCTAACACTGGGATTTGCACTATCACAGCCCTTCTGATCCTATTGCGTGATTGTTGCCCTTCTCTTTGTGTCCTCTCGTATTCTTTGTATGTTTCAAAGCCCCTGTCGTCAGAACTAGGAAACCAGTATTCCTGGCCTCCGTTCTCCTGCATTAATATTTCAAGATCATCTTCAAAGTGGCTACTATAAACTCTTATAAAATTATATAAGGTTTCCTGAAACTCATATTTGAGGTAGATTTATTGAACACAACTAAGTTCATCTAGTCTATCCACATTTTGTTGGATATTTACCATCGTGAAATGTGAATAGAGCAAACATTGACTTATTTTGCCCTCGGCAATCAGGACTTCCTATAATTCTCGATACAATCATAAGTGTGAGCAGCTATCACACCCTCTCACATAGTCATCTTTGCTGCCTTTACCAAATGCTCGCGCTTAGCCTGCGCTGCATCATCAACCACCTTATAATCCTGCAACGACGCATCTCTATAAACAACACCCACCTTTGCCATCAAGGTACCTGCTGCTCCCCTACGAATGGTCACTTCCTCCTGCGGCTGCCATCGGGGCTAAGCCGAACAGACCAGTAGTACCAATAGCTGCACTCTCCTCCGCTCGATGCTCCCTCAACCTAAACAAGTGGTGAGCCATGAATGCCCAAATGTCATACGTCTGAAAATTTTGAAGCATAGCCTCAACCTTCTCTGGCTCTGTGACATACACCCCGTCCAATCTATTGGCCGTCTCTAACATTGAACTCCTTGGTTGGGTAAAAAGTATAGCCAGCATTTGGTTATGCCGCGCTAGTACTACGGAGTCCACCATGCCTACCTCCATCCATCTCTCTCCCAACACCATGCGAATGCTAGCCTGGTCTGCCGTGCTAAAGCCATTGACCAAATAGTCATTACCAGAATGCAATAGATTTGCAGCCGGCACGGTGATACTACTACGATTTTGAGCGCGACGCCCCTTGATCCTCCGCCCATGTGAATTCGGCCATCGATGAAAATCTTCATCCACAAGGCACAAAAATCTCATCACAGATGCCGCCATTGACATCTTGAAAAAAATTGTAGTGTGTGTCTCTAGTAATTCGCTATTGCTATTGAAAAGCCGTGACGAACCTACTGATTTATTGAGTGTATTTTTTTTCCTGTGAAATATCTTCTTGAGCTTACATGTTGTCGAGCTGTTTGGCCCTATAACAGTATGCTTAAAATGCCATACCTAATTCTTCCTCCGTATCTATACATACGAATACGGCTCCGTATCTTTTCATATTTATACAGTAATCTTGCACACCCATCCAGAGTTGGATTTATTTTGATTTTGTATGGCTGACCTGAAACTCTTGTTCGGCGGCCAGGCAATTTTTTATAGGTAGACACAACCAGGCTCATCTAGTCTATCCACACTTTGTTGAATATTTACCATCGTGATGTGTGAATAGAGCAAACATCGACTTATTTTGCCCTCGACACTCAGGACTTCCTAGAAAATTCTTGATGGCCTCTTCCCTGACCACTCGCACTTCTGCGACACATATACATACGTAACTATCCATCAGAGTCGCAGTGATGGAAGGTACATTCGCACTAGATGGGTCAGATGAATATCCTTCTTGAATGAGTATCAGCTTTACGTTCACCTGGTTCTTAGTCTTTGCACTAGAAACGGCGTATCTAGTCTTCTTCAGCAAACCAAGGAAAGGTACATGTCGCTTTAGTTTGGGGCCAAAAGAGTCTTCCGTTAGACGGCACTTCTTCTATTGTAACCTTAGTCTTGTTCCATATCACCTTGAAAATTTGCGCGTGGTCGAGAATATCGTCTACAAATATTAGATCTGGAAATGCTTGAACGAAGATTACATGATCCCCATGATTCCGACTTGAGGGAATCAGATCCGCTAAGTGAAATACATCCTTTAAAATATCTCTATATACCAATGGAAAATATGCTGCTTCCATTACCTTTGACGTTCTTGCTCTCAATGTGTATTTTGAGTTCCAGATGTGATATCAAATTCACAGCACATCGCTAGCAACGTGACCATATGTGAAAAGCTGGCTTACATTGAACTCTAACTATATTTTTATATAGAAGTCTAGACCGTATAGTGATGCATTTACCCCTGTATAGTTGTTCATCGTTGCCACTTGTACCAGACCACATATAGCTGCGTTTAAAGGTCTCTTATTTTCGTATTAGTTTGATTTACCGATTATATTTGCAGAGTCAATACATGCGGAAAATTTGATTACAAATAAGTACAGCTTCCAACATAAAATCGATGCTGTTAAAGTTGTTCATTTATGCACCAATATACGGTTCTATAAAAATAGTCAACGAACAACTACTATATTAGACTCGCTGGTCTCTAATCAACTCTGCTGCCCTTCTGACTGACACTTCATCCAGTGGGTCAGAGCCCTGAATGCTCACCCACCACTAAGTTGACTGACTGCCTAACTGTCCATGGTCCTAGCAAAGCATAATTTATTAAAGAAAAAAACCGGAATCGCATGTAGATTTGACCCTCGCTATTACTTAATATTATCTAGCAACCCCTTGGTGGCTTTGATCGTAAAACATAAACAATTCGCAGCGATTCTTAATACATGTTGAAGCCTTTAACTTGCCGTGAAATTTCTCGCACAGTATGTGTTGCATTAAATGTTGTTTTTGATAAATAACAGTGGAAATCGAAGATATTCACAAACTGAAGAATTATAGAAATTGTTAATTTGTTTGTAGAAAGAATTTTTAGACAGACCCAATCAAATTTATTCAATGCCAAAAAAAAAAAAACAACACGAAAAGCAAGTTGCAAGCAGTTATGGATTTTGCAGTAAGGTCTTCGTGTGGCGCGGGCGCAAACGGCAGAGAAACGCGCTGTTCTCGATCACCGGTTTCTGTGCGAACACCGGAACCCAACGATTGGTTGGGAGGTGTGCGAGAAGCATATCGATCTTCTTTGAATTGTCTTTGCGAAATATGATTACAAAGTTGCCATTTCCAATGACTCGATAGGCGGTTGGTTGTATTCGAATTGTGATTTCTAGCTATAGGTGTGTGTCTAATTGCGCATGCACGAAAGTGACTGAACACAATCCTACTATTGTTAATATCTAGGTTGCAAGTATATATGCAAACATTGCATGCAAAATTGGCTATCCTCCTTTGTGGCCCGCGAGTGACCGGCATAGTTTACTCTGGCCGAGCCTCGAGAAATCACATTCTAAAAGCCAAGCTGCTTTCAATTATTACACAGATACACTGTAAAGGCAATGAAAGCTTCTATGGTTTTGCTGTTCTCTACCGTGCCCACGCAAGATCGGACCAGACTTTACACGAATACCGGAACCCATACGCATCGCGGCCGTACTTTTTGGCTCAGACACTATCGTACCTGACATCGTTTTCAATGTAGAGACTTAGCTTCGTTATCGCATGACTACTTTGCTGAGAGCTAAAACTGGCGACGAATTGAGAGACTGCTGTGAACGAATTTTTCTTAGAAGTTGAAGCAAGAATTCGGGCAATGAAGTGGGCTCAGTAGGAGGAGATTCGTTATTTAAATGAGAAATTCTCTAGTCATATAGCCATGCATAATATCATGCACGGTACGAGTGGAATCGAAGACTTCAATGCCAGAGTGAACAAGTTCATTGCCCGACATGAACGTGAGATGGCCACAGACAAAGCTGCCGTCATGACGCTTCGAACTGATGAAAGGCAGGGCAATTCAAAGTACTACTGTCAAATTCATGTAAATAATAATTTCCACGCAAGCGATAAGTGCTACAAGCTGAAATATCAACAACTGCCAGCCGATAACAAACGAAAGCTGTTAATGTACAATGTAGTAGTATACTTTAAATAAAGTGCAAATGTATATATCTATTTCTGACCTCACTTTTGGTTTTATACTCAAGGTGTTTGTGCTAGTGTTCAGCCGCTTGGGCTGGTCAGGGTAAAAACTCATATGGTCAGTATGAGAAACCTTAAGCAGAACACTTTAACACTTTGATGTTATTCTATTTCGACTTGCATTTAAAAGGTGTACGGACTCAATATTTAACACAGAAAGGTGAGTGCTATATATGTTGTCGCCTGATCATATCGCTAAGGAATGCGACAGTCAGAAGTTGATTGACATACTAAAAGTACAAAGTAACTAAACCGCTCGAAGAAGAAGGGAAGAAAAGTATGCATTGTGGTAAGGGGCACCACTGAAAATCCTGTGCTATAACTAACTCCTATGTTGCGAGGAAATACTGCTTGACTCAGGAGCTGAAATAGCATTGTGCACAACATGACAGATGAAGAAAGTCGCTATATGTACATGTCTTTATATGTACTTTCAATTTTTCATTTGAAATTAAGATTCGCGTTTAGAAAACTTGATTGGGTGATTAGAAAACGTACCCGTAAATTTAGTGACTTTCCCATGTAGGCCATGTATATTTAGAGTATTTTCTCTGAAAGATATGTACAACAGTAATCCAAACCAGAATAAAGGTGTAATTCACGGGCACAGTCCAATACAAGGAATTGCAGGAATAATACATTTCAAATAGAATTTGAATGAATATCAAAGAAACAAAGTTGAGAAGCTACATCTCAAGCACCATTAATTGTTAGATCACGCTAAGTCGGATCACATGCCATCGATCAAGAACCGGTCAAACTGCCCATAAAAGATGGCACAGAGTCAATACACATAAGACAGTATCCTCCTTTGAAAGTACAAGAAGAAGTTCATAAAACAATTATGAAGCTGAAAAACAATATTGTTGAGCTTAGTGACTCGCTATATAACGCACCCGTTTTAATCGTGCCTAAACTACACCAAAAGAGACAGTGGAGACTATTCACAAATGTCAAAAGACTAAATGAGTGTCTGAAAAAGAGGGATTGGCTACTCATAAGTACATCTGGCGCAACAAAAGAAGCTTAAAGATTTCGAATATTATGCCTCCTGGGACTGCAAAAATGGATACTGAACAGTCATCGTAGACGAAGAATCTTGACGTATTTTAGCTTTCAGCTCTCCCACGGCAAAAAAACAATATCGAGTCCCCCCTCAGGGAGCAAAAGCAAGTAGGCCTTTATATTGTCGTTCGATGTCCCGGCACTACAAGATATCCCGCGATGTGTCTCGTATGTTGATGATGGAGATATATTATTTAACGTGGATGCTGCGATTAATGTCATGGGAAAGCTGGATATTCTCCTTGAAGGAAGTAAGACACACATAGGGGAGACGTGTGCTGAGATTTTTGGATTAAAGTTCGACAAGGTGGGATGTCGATGACTGAGGGCCGATATGAATAAATAAAAAAATGGCCACGACCTACAAACATGAAAGAACTAAGACTTTTTAAGTCTTTGTATTCATGTAGGCAAGTTCATACTAGCCAATCCAACTGTGTCCCACACATTATATCAGTCTCTAGGAGGAAAGCGTAACGCAAGGAACAAATTGACATACGTTCCTTTGCAGGGGAACGCAAAATGACACATGTGTTTAATGCATTAAAGGAGGCTTTGGTCACAAATGCTATAGTATTTTCAGACTTGGCACAAGGTGCTCAGCCTGTCCGACTAAAAGCTGATGCATGTAGAGTCAGTGAGGGCTGCGTCCTCACACAAATGCAAGAACTGAATGGTAAAATGGTCCACCAAACAATCACTTATTGCTCTAGTCTTTAAGTAGTATGTATTGTCCTGGCATATATTTGTAGAAGAGGCCTATTCAATATTATGGGCTAGTACAAAGGTATGTTACCGTTACGAACACGGTCGTGAATTTGAAATCTGGACCGATCATAAGCCAAATGTGACTATGCAGAAAATCAAAATGGCTAATGAGAGCCAGCTGCGATGGTCGCGTGACTGTTAGCGTGCGGTGTGGGGTACTAATAGTAAAGTGCTTGTTAGAGTACAATGTAGTAGACTTTAAATAAAGTGCAAATGTATATATTTATTTCTGACCTCATCATTGGTTTTATACCTATGTTTGTGCTAGTGTTCAGCCGCTTGGGCTGACCAGGGTAAAACCCATATGGTCAGTATGAGAAATCTATGCGGAACACTTTAACACTTCGATGCTTTTCTATTTCAACTTCTCTGCGACTAAATCTCACGCTGATCACATGATGCCTTTCCGCATAGGTTGTGACCCACATAGAACCGCAGCTATTATTAGAATGATGCGGAACCTAATCTGCTCTCGGAAGTCGGTTAAGTGATAACTCAACTTTTGAGAGTAATTTGAGCAACTTGAATAGCTCTCGGGAGCGAGCTAACTCTGATGACTTAGCTCTCGGGAGTGAGCTGACTCTGATGACTTCCATAAATCAAAGATGGTGTTTTGCTGTAAAATCTGGCCTGAGACCTGTAGTCTCTCACTCCCCCTCAATTTTACAATCAACAAGGGCTGAAGTCTGAAGGCTGAAAATTGGAAACGGAAGACTAATGAAGGTTGAAGACTTAAGACCTGATTGTGAAATTGTTCACTCTGTAGATGGATTGGGCGATAAGCGTTGAACCAATGTATATTTGTCGACGACGTTTACGAATTGGTGCTGTTGAGCATTGTCTCCTGAAAATTATTGAAAACGTTGACTTTGCTGAAGAAGAGTAGACGATCTCCTGTACAGTGACAGGCTTCACGACTGGCGTGGATAATCTTCTGTACGGGGATAGGCATCACAATTTCTCAGGTAAAAAATACTCGAGATTTTCTTGAAAAATATATATTGCTTGCTGAATCGGTGTGGACTGTGGCGTGGATGCTGGGGACAGCTTCCTTCTGCGTTGTGGCATATTGGTTTGACTTTGTGATGTGGCCTGAGAGGCTGAAACTCGGAGACTGTGAGGTTAAGGTTTTCTCTTGGGTCTTGGAATGTGCGGCTCTTATGCTGCGGTCTGGTTGCTATCCTTAGTATGGTTGCTTTTAAAAAAAAAGTTAAATTTCTGATTGAATTGACCAACGAAATTCGTGTAGTGATAAATTCTACCCATTGAGGACAAAAATTCAGGCTCCAGTGGTAAAAAAAAATGACTTTTGTTTTTGTGCTGGTACTCACAACACATAGAGGGGGGGCCCTGGGCGGGTTGGAGACCGTGTGAGGCTGTGGTCTCTGTAGGGCCTGTGGGCTGCGAAATTCACAATTTAGTTTGTATCCTGCGAGTGAATTTCTATACAAATTGTCACAGGTATGCAACTTTTACGATATCACGCATAAAAGTTAAAAAAAAGAACCAGTAAGTTACTAATATTATGTGTATCGATAAATACAAATTGACTGCGGGATTCAACTTAATTTCAGAGTATTTTATGTTAAAACCCATTCGCTCAAGTAAATACTTGGGCGTCTATCGATAGGTACAAGTTTATGAACAAATATATAGTTATATATTGCGTGTACATTATTTATAATTTCATTTTTACATACAACACAAACAGTTTGTACACACTCTTTTTTACAAGGTACAAACAGTCAGAGATAGAAGCACAAAGCATTTGACACTTACCTTAAAAATACTTACCTTTACTATAGATTGAACTATGTTGATACTGGCATCCGAGTCATTAGTCTGTCGCGTATGTCGGTAAATGTTAGCGTGCGGTGTGAGAACTAATAGTAAAGTGCTAGTGTATCTAAAGTATGGTGCATTCGAATGAGTTTATTTATGATCTCACTCTCAGTTATATACTGATGGTGTTTGTACTAGTGTTCAACCACTTGGGTTGGCCAGGGTAAAACTCATATGATTAGTATGATAAACCTTATGCAGAACACTTTAGCACTCGGATATATTTTCTAGAAATAAATATATCAATGTTCTCGGTTACCATACTCAGTCTCAGACCTCGGCTCTCGGCTAGCTGGTGGCCCGTATTCTATAAATAGAATAATCTGAGAAGAAGTCTCAAATTACTCTTACGTTCTCTCAGGCTGACCCACCTATACTTATATTAATTTGAGAACAAGTCCCACATTAGACTCTTATGTTAATAAACGTACTCTTAAGCAGTACGTAAATTATAAACGTACTATTAAAAGCACGTGTATTAAATGGTTTTTAACGGTTATATTTATAAGTACCTTTTCCATTTTACAAATCAGATATTTTGCCCCCGACCCATTAAAGGGACTGTGGACAAAGCCAAAGAGTATATTTGTAGTAGGTCTATTAAGAGATCTAGATAAACACTCCAAAATATACATCTGAATACTTCGGTAGCGAGATGGCTCAACCGAACATAGGTTTCTAGAGACCCTTAATGGTTACCTAGTTTAACCTCCGCTCAGCCAACCAGATGTGCCAGTCTGATATTGGCAAGTCGGTAATTCTTGATAAGTGGCCAGTTATTGGTTAAGACAATAACTAAGGACATCAAGAGTATTTTTTTCTTTTTTTCTTCTTTTTTTTCTAAAGATAGGATTTTACTAGTTATAGTAATTCGTGCGACGAAACAAGTAATACTAGTTTCGACGATAACGATAACGAAAACATAAATAAAATCCCTTCGGCGAAATCAGTACTGGGAGGATGATATATAGGCAATGTCTCAGCCTTACAATCCCCCAGAGTATTGCTGATTTCTATGAGGCATACCTAACTTTATTACCAGACTAAAATTCGTATACTTAAAAGACTTGTTAAAAGACTTTAAAATTTTATTACGTTTAGTAGCTCTAAGATGTTTATACCGCCTTAAGAGACCAATATTTACAAAACAGCGCTTGGAACCTCTGAAGTGGTGGTTCTGAGGTGCTATCAAATTGCGACTTAGAATCGAAACTGTAAAGCATATATCCACTCGTGTTTGATCTACAGGGTATCGTAGCTGACCCACTAGCTTGTTGTATTGTGTGATTGTTACGACGTCTGAGCTTGCCGCCTTTTTTCGAGAGACATGCATGTTTGTCTGTTACTTCATAGTTCGATTCTAGAATTGGCACCTATGCTGGTTTACAGTCTATCAACCCTTATTCCTGCAATATTTCTCTTAGATATCGTTGTTGATGGAGATGTACTTTTCCAGGGTGTATTTCCACTTGGCACTCGAGAAGCCATAACGGTAGGCCCATATCAACAGTGTTCCATTTGCCTTTCATTGCGTCAGCTAGCATCTGTCCGTCGGTCTTACTCTGGCATGCTGCAATTTTGTCATCTACGTGTACAATAATGAAACAAGGTCCACTGTGTGTTTGTTTGATGAACAGTGCTCCATCCGATTGTGCTTGTTTATAACTGTGCTGTACAGCAAATCGATGGATAGCTTTAAAACCAGTAGTGTCCGCTAGGTGGTAGACCGTATACGCACCGGTCAACTCGACATACAGCCTTTGTTCTTGAGCCATTAAGAAACACCTCTGAAGGTGAAAAAAGGTTCTCACTTAATCTATGATCCAATCCAAAGGTAGTGTCGCCACGTCTTCAACTGATCGTGGCTTCCATTGTTATCTTTGACCTTGTACGTTTAGATTGCACTCCTCCGATATTTCAGGGAAGCCCTTATGCCGATCAGAGATTTTCTATATTGATGTTTCCGTACTCCCGGCACTTCGGTTCCGAGATTAATTTCCATCTGTAATATTTATGTGTCCCTCTCTGAGTTTAGATTCTCTCCTTGGTTGATGCTGGGATAAACCTTGTTGAGCATCCGGTGTTTGACCGTAGTTTTATGCCTGGTAAACAATCTTGGTTTACTGTGATCAATAATGAAGTACATCGGATGTGTGTTGTGAATATTTAAATCGTTAAACATCGTACCCCTTATTCACCTAAAAATAAAAACCCAAAGAAAGTACATAAGACCGAAATGCGTTATTTTTACTTGTGCAATGAAGAGGCGCATGGTTCGTTTTGAAGTGTAAGGAGTTAGAATAAAATTTTAGTCCATAATCCACTTCACATCAAATATACAGCCTTTGTTATTTTCGCCTAGTGCTATGTCCCCTGAGTCAGCTTCAGTACACTGCCAATCTGTTGGTGAGTAATATTTGCATGGCTATGCGACCCGTGGCAACGCACCGTGCTATTTGGGGTGAGCACAATAAACGATGAACAACTTATTGTTTTGCACACCAAGTACGAGTTATGCTTGCATTCGCTTCTTTGATGAATAAAAAAATAGTGTTTTTTTTATTACGTATATATTGATCAATTTCTTCTACTCCTCACATCCAATAGTTCTGCGTTGGAAAAGCAATACATTTGAGTAGATTGAGCCATACTCGATTTAAAACATAGTTTGAATTGAAGCCCCATCAGATCTATTCAGGTGATGGCCAAATATACTACATCGCCGCAGCAAAGTGTCTCGGGAACGGTCTCAGAGCTGGCTTCCTCGTAGAATACGGTCGCACAAGCAGACATTTAACAACCGATAACTTTCCCGCGTTATCCTTAAGGTAAAACATGGACTTATAACTGAAATGAAAGTGAAGTAAAAATTTGTAGTTTAATGACGAGGGTTTCTGGCTCAAACTTACAGGCGCAGAAAACGAAGATGGGTAAAAGAAAAACATGAGAAACTTGTATCTAATCGGAGCCTGACAATGTAAACTAGCGCAGCTTACTAGTAACAACATTTGCGAGGACTGTCGGAATCCTTGTTTCATCTAATCTGTCGTTGTTTTCCGATTTCAGGTTCATAGTGAAAGTCGAGTTTCACATCAGTGGATTTATTAGAAGCTTACATCTACTAAAAGTATATAATTATGTGACCGACATAAACTGAATTGATATTCGAACTGAGGCACATAGTGGAGGATGGCGCGGGAGGTTTTAATTTTGCAACACTGATGTATGGAGCCCAACCATTTTTTATTTGCGCCGCAAACTTGTAAAGACTGCTATTTGCTGAAAGATTTTTCCTTCTACTTTGGGAGAAATATCCTGGTATATATTGGGCATTACCATAACAGAACGATAGTGGAATTTAACTTCACTTTCCAGCGCTGCTGACTGATTGATGTGGGTATGTATACTGTTTGCGCACAGAAAGATTTTTAAATTTACTCGGAAAACAAAAAGCTATTACATGCTGTGTTTATTTGGTGCAAAACAAGAACGGTTAAAATATAAATTGAAGACAAACTGAAACGTATGATATTTTTTTAAAAAAGCTTTACAACAAGAAAGCCAACAATAACGGATGAATATAAAACTTGAAAGGAATAAACAAAATTAATATGCTGTGATTGTCACAATATCAATGATATGTAGATAAGAGGATCTCTCGTATTGTACCTACTTTTTTTTACATTGTTTAGATTCTTATCACGTCGAGGTACTATTGTTTCATTGAAGTACTATATGGTGTATTTATCGTCTAGCACTCATTTCGCCAAATGTAGTGATTTGCCGCAGTTCATCATCATCAGTTCGTTCGTGTGCGACTGCTGATTTGAGGACTGACCTGGCGGGATACCGCTTACTCCGTAGTACTAATCTGCACTCCTATCTTAGTACAGTAACATGTCGTGGACGTGCCAAGAAATACATGACCAACTGTAGTGGCTACTCTAGTGAGTAACAAACTCCTGATATTCCACATATTAAATTTCATGTTAGGATTCCATAAATAAGAAGTACAGCTCACCAGGCATATAGTGACACATGGTTAAACATAATGTTTTCTATACAAATAGTGAAGCCCCGCTATTAAATATATCAAATGGCATTATGTTCAAAGGCTCTAAATGTGAATGGACACGACCGACCGGTCGAGCATAAACATACCCTAAATAAGCGATGCGCTCATTGTAGGTCCAAGCTAAGAACATAATCTCGCACGATCGGATTGTACTTCACTCCGCAGAGATGGAAGTGCAGACATAATCAAACGAACCCAATCACAACATATCATTTTTCGTCCTTCAAGCAAAAGGTACAAGTTCGTCAAGTCAATAGACATCGAGGCGATAATTTAGCACCTCCGTGCCTGATCTGACCGTGTACTACTAGCCACCGTACGTCCAATCAAGAAGAATTTAAGCATACAGTAATGACCGACCATGTACGAGTAAAGAGCAGACGGCTTAAATATTAGATTGTAAGAAAGCAATCATACAGTGAAGTGCGACTAGTGGACTAATACGGTACCAAGTATTCATGCATGAGGTGAATCACTTTCTTGCTGTGCCAGTGTTTTGCATTACGGCGTCGGGGGAATTTTATATTTCGTGCCTGGGTTGCGAAAGTACTCTGTATTCATTACTTAATACCTAACAACTACGAAATACCAGTGCCTGAAAAAATCAATTTGGAACCCGCGTGCAGGCTGCCAAAGCCATCAATTGTTCGCTGTGATGTCACCAGTATTGTTCTGCCTGTTACCAAGTGCTATAGTAATCAATGAACACTGAATTACAAGTACTGAAGGTAGTAATGATCTGTGTGTAATATCTACTGGTCTACCATGTAGTAGCTTAATACCATTTCTCATATATGGTAGATAATTGTATGTTATTTTTTAGTGCCCCTCACATATCCCTGGCGGCTGGTTACATACAAGGTCAATAAAGCGAGATGCAAACGTTAAGTGATCCTGAATGAATCGACGTTATGTGTGAATAGCCCTATATTCATGGGCGTAGGGATCTTTCTAATGATTTTGGTAGTATACTAAAATGGTAGCAAGATGCGCAAACTGTAAAAAAGATCGTTAGACATTGATAAAACATACCGAGGACCTACAGATACACATTTGATATGATATGCTCTAGAGGTGTTGTCTATCTTCGTTATCGGCGAGTGCTTGGCTGACTTCACGTGTGCTTCACCTTCAAGTGTAGGCGGTTAATCGACTACTTAACATATGACTAGATTTGACATAAGAAAGCACCTGTTTCATTAAAAAAAAGAATCATATCGCTGGCTAAACGATTATTTCACTGTGTTTCCTAGACAAATAAGTGCTACACTAATATCTGGTGGGATGTGACTACAATATGCTGCCCGGAGCACGGACTCACCTTATCAAAAAAATGTAACAAATTGGTATCAAGAAAATTAATAACGATTCCGATTGGTTTTCATATACGTCGTTGGCAATAACACAAGGACCATACAACAAAATAAGTGATCAAATGTAGTCTCCCGAATGTATCGAATATACCAATTTATTTAAATGCTCAATTACAAGAGCGGGAGTACCTAAGTGTGCTGTTCCGAAGTCATCAACCCTGATTCACATCATTCATTTTAATAATTATTCATTCACCTATATTCATTCTATTTCATAAATACCCTACTAATCCATGGCTACTTATTGGTGCACTATCGACTGCCTCAAATCATCTGGCAGTCCCTCCTCAATAGTCTCAGCATGACCTCTCATTAATTTTACTACATTATCAGTTATTAACTCATTGCGCATTTCAGACATCTCCTTCAGCCTTAATATTAAATCCACGGCTTCGATCTGGGGTCGAAGTATCGGAAGACAACAAGGCATTAGGACTACAAAAACGATATACGACTTCCTGCACCCTCGTTGTTGGCGGCATGCAAGAGCTTTCTACGCAATATAACTTTGTACGCAATACACGATGCACTAAATTTGTGAAAATGAATGCACACACACCTCGTTGTGGCCCGTCATAAACTCAGTCACATCAGCGGTCTCAAGTTGTGATATGTAGTAGGTCCACAGTGCCTCGTTGGCCCGCTTCACCTTTGTTTTCAGCCATCGATCAAAATTGGGGCAGGCCATGAACTCACTGTACAAGGCGACTATATCAGCATTGCGGGTCAGTGTCAGCCCTGTAGCAGACATTATGAACAGCAGTTGACTAGAAAGTCATGAACAGCAAAAGGCATTACATACTGGTATTTTATATGAATATGTAGTCAAGCTACATGTTCACACTACTAGAGCAGAGTGGGCGGTTGACTAGGAATGAACAGGCTTCCCCATCATTGATACACTCGGTCACTGTCGCTTTTGTCCTGAACGACGCCTGGGTACATTTCTATATACAGCACATCGGATAGTGGTGACATACGCAGATCCCTAGTTGTGTAGAAACGTACAGTTTACCACACTATTGAGGATGCATGCTCGCGTGTCTTGCCAGGAGAAAGGCTTACCGTGTGGCTCTGCTGTGGCTATCAGTTTCAGCACATCACGTTTATTGAAGTTTTGATTTTGGGATGGGTCGCCACGCCGTTACTTTCTTTGAAACGGAATGAGCGATGCGAAGTACTTCTCAATGGCGCCAGGAA
Organism: Sphaeroforma sirkka; assembly: GCA_001586965.3. Taxonomy (NCBI): domain Eukaryota; class Ichthyosporea; order Ichthyophonida; genus Sphaeroforma; species Sphaeroforma sirkka. Next base: position 1,785 of record LUCW03002065.1, on the reverse strand, counting down.
GCTTTGTGTGACGTGCGTGAAATGCTATGGGACGGGTCACATGCATGCACAGACGCAAGGTTGTATGAGCATCAAGTATAGGGATAAATATACTTATTTCAATTTGTATAAATTATTATGGGACGGGTCAGATGCATGCACAGACGCAAGGTTGTATGAGCATCAAGTTTATGGATAATTATATTTATTTCAATTTGGATAGATTATTATATGCCTAATAGTGTGTGTGTTCCGCCCACATAATACTCCAGCGTGCTGAATGGCGTCAGGATGCGTGTACATGAACAGACAGAGTGGCATAACAAAGGCAACGCAGTGGAATAAGCCAAAATAAAACACTTAGACCTTTACGTAAACATCAAGCATCACGTGATATATGAGACGTAGGAGGCAATGAGCAGGAACGGCGACGATTGTAACTGATAACAGTCTTCGAAAACAGAACAAAACCCAGGGAAAAGATACATGTTTGTAAGAGATGATGCTAAAAAAAGGTGAAGCATACACAGTATTTACTAGTTGGTTAATTGTCTATGCTATCTATCTGCAGAGTACAGAGCTTTCGACTGTATATATCGTATACATAGGTATAAACGTATGGACAGATTTTAGAGATCTGAAATCACAAGAGCACCTTGTAGCCCGATTGTAATGCATGTCACAACAAGGGCTGATATCTCGACAGCATTTTGCCAACACAAATTCAGGCTCTGCACTGAGTACATTCTTAACTTGATGAGGAACGATATATAAATATACAAAAGCACATGAAACAGGTGTATTGTAAAAAATGTACCCCCACCCCCCCAGTGTATCAATCATTCGTTGAGAAACCTCGAGCACACACAATACACTTGATATGATAGCCTGGTACTCCCATTCCAAGGTCTGAAACCTTACCTTAATGAACACACACAATACGTGATATAGTAGCTTGGTACTTCCATAAGGTCTGAAACTTTACCTTAATGAACTCCCACAATACACTTGATATAGTAGCCTGGTACTCGCATTCCAAGGTCTGAAACCTTACTTTTAATGAACACAATACAATACACGTGATATAATAGCTCTGGTACTCGCATTCCAAGGTCTGAAACCTACCTTAATGAGCGCTTCATTTTAAATTCCCTGAGGATTTGAATACATTTTGTTTTGTCGGATGCATTGTGATAACTTGGATCACCGCTGTGTGGTTCAGGAAGCCATTCAGCACATGAGCGCACGATCACGGATTGAGCTTTACAAAACGAGCGAGGAGAAACAGGCACGCGTTAGAGTATCATACAAGTTTCAGCTATGTGTCTTTTGAGACAAGAACCGAAAGGTTCTGCACACACTGCAAAACTGTACACGAGCACTTACTCAGCCAACTGTCCGCCGAAGTTACTGCGTTGTAGACTGTCGATGTCGGTCGAATTAAGCACCCGCCAGCGATAACGGCATTTCGGCACTGAATGCAGTAATCCTCCCCAACAGTTCACGATCCTGTAAAGCTGTTCAATAAACAAAACAGTAGCTTTTAGTCCATACCTCGGCGGAACTCCTCGAACCCCACCTTACGCTGTATATTTATATGTATGTATGTGTATGTATATATTATGTATGCATGTATGTATGTATGTATGTATGTATAATAGATATATAGCGCATGCATGTAGCTGTATGTATGTATGTATGTATGTGGTATGTATGTATACATATATGTATGTATAGTATGCATGTATGTATGTATGTATATATGTATGTATGTATGTGCATGTATGTACGTTCGTATGTATGTAT
>LUCW03002064.1:2500-23638 GCA_001586965.3 Sphaeroforma sirkka | reverse complement strand
CAGATGAATATCCTTCTTGAATGAGTATCATCAGCTTTACGTTCACCTGGTTCTTAGTCTTGCACTAGAAACGGCGCATCTAGTCTCTCTTCAGCAAACCATGTGAAAGGTACATGTCGTGCTTTTAGTTTGGGGCCAAGAGTCTTCCGTTAGACTTTGCATGTAGTCTTGTTCCATATCACCTTTGAAAAATTTGCGCGTGGTCGAGAATATCGTCTACAAATATTAGATCTGGAAATGCTTGAACGAAGATTACATGATCCCCATGATTCCGACTTTGAGGGAATCAGATCCGCTAAGTGAAATACATCCTTTAAAAATATCTCTATATACCAATGGAAAATATGCTGCTTCCATTACCTTTGACGTTCTTGCTCTCAATGTGTATTTTGAGTTCCAGATGTGATATCAAATTCACAGCACATCGCTAGCAACGTGACCATATGTGAAAAGCTGGCTTACATTGAACTCTAACTATATTTTTATATAGAAGTCTAGAATCGTATAGTGATGCATTTACCCTGTATAGTTGTTCATCGTTGCCACTTGTACCAGACCACATATAGCTGCGTTTAAGGTCTCTTATTTTCGTATTAGTTTGATTTACCGATTATATTTGCAGAGTCAATACATGCGGAAAATTTGATTACAAATAAAGTACAGCTTCCAACATAAAATCGATGCTGTTAAAGTTGTTCATTTATGCACCAATATACGGTTCTATAAAAATAGTCAACGAACAACTACTATATTAGACTCGCTGGTCTCTAATCAACTCTGCTGCCCTTCTGACTGACACTTCATCCAGTGGGTCAGAGCCCCGAATGCTCACCCACCACTAAGTTGACTGACTGCCTAACTGTCCATGGTCCTAGCAAAGCATAATTTATTAAAGAAAAACCGGAATCGCATGTAGATTTGACCCTCGCTATTACTTAATATTATCTAGCAACCCCTTGGTGGCTTTGATCGTAAAACATAAACAATTCGCAGCGATTCTTAATACATGTTGAAGCCTTTAACTTGCCGTGAAATTTCTCGCACAGTATGTGTTGCATTAAATGTTGTTTTTGATAAATAACAGTGGAAATCGAAGATATTCACAAACTGAAGAATTATAGAAATTGTTAATTTGTTTGTAGAAAGAATTTTAGACAGACCCAATCAAATTTATTCAATGCCAAAAAAAAAAAGAACACGAAAAAGCAAGTTGCAAGCAGTTATGGATTTTGCAGTAAGGTCTTCGTGTGGCGCGGGCGCAAACGGCAGAGAAACGCGCTGTTCTCGATCACCGGTTTCTGTGCGAACACCGGAACCCAACGATTGGTTGGGAGGTGTGCGAGAAGCATATCGATCTTCTTTGAATTGTCTTTGCGAAATATGATTACAAAGTTGCCATTTCCAATGACTCGATAGGCGGTTGGTTGTATTCGAATTGTGATTTCTAGCTATAGGTGTGTGTCTAATTGCGCATGCACGAAAGTGACTGAACACAATCCTACTATTGTTAATATCTAGGTTGCAAGTATATATGCAAACATTGCATGCAAAATTGGCTATCCTCCTTTGTGGCCCGCGAGTGACCGGCATAGTTTACTCTGGCCGAGCCTCGAGAAATCACATTCTAAAAGCCAAGCTGCTTTCAATTATTACACAGATACACTGTAAAGGCAATGAAAGCTTCTATGGTTTTGCTGTTCTCTACCGTGCCCACGCAAGATCGGACCAGACTTTACACGAATACCGGAACCCATACGCATCGCGGCCGTACTTTTGGCTCAGACACTATCGTACCTGACATCGTTTTCAATGTAGAGACTTAGCTTCGTTATCGCATGACTACTTTGCTGAGAGCTAAAACTGGCGACGAATTGAGAGACTGCTGTGAACGAATTTTTCTTAGAAGTTGAAGCAAGAATTCGGGCAATGAAGTGGAGCTCTCAGTAGGAGGAGATTCGTTATTTAAATGAGAAATTCTCTAGTCATATAGCCATGCATAATATCATGCACGGTACGAGTGGAATCGAAGACTTCAATGCCAGAGTGAACAAGTTCATTGCCCGACATGAACGTGAGATGGCCACAGACAAAGCTGCCGTCATGACGCTTCGAACTGATGAAAGGCAGGGCAATTCAAAGTACTACTGTCAAATTCATGTAAATAATAATTTCCACGCAAGCGATAAGTGCTACAAGCTGAAATATCAACAACTGCCAGCCGATAACAAACGAAAGCTGTTAATGTACAATGTAGTAGTATACTTTAAATAAAGTGCAAATGTATATATCTATTTCTGACCTCACTTTTGGTTTTATACTCAAGGTGTTTGTGCTAGTGTTCAGCCGCTTGGGCTGGTCAGGGTAAAACTCATATGGTCAGTATGAGAAACCTTAAGCAGAACACTTTAACACTTTGATGTTATTCTATTTCGACTTGCATTTAAAAGGTGTACGGACTCAATATTTAACACAGAAAGGTGAGTGCTATATATGTTGTCGCCTGATCATATCGCTAAGGAATGCGACAGTCAGAAGTTGATTGACATACTAAAGTACAAAGTAACTAAACCGCTCGAAGAAGAAGGGAAGAAAAGTATGCATTGTGGTAAGGGGCACCACTGAAAATCCTGTGCTATAACTAACTCCTATGTTGCGAGGAAATACTGCTTGACTCAGGAGCTGAAATAGCATTGTGCACAACATGACAGATGAAGAAAGTCGCTATATGTACATGTCTTTATATGTACTTTCAATTTTTTCATTTGAAATTAAGATTCGCGTTTAGAAAACTTGATTGGGTGATTAGAAAACGTACCCGTAAATTTAGTGACTTTCCCATGTAGGCCATGTATATTTAGAGTATTTTCTCTGAAAGATATGTACAACAGTAATCCAAACCAGAATAAAGGTGTAATTCACGGGCACAGTCCAATACAAGGAATTGCAGGAATAATACATTTCAAATAGAATTTGAATGAATATCAAAGAAACAAAGTTGAGAAGCTACATCTCAAGCACCATTAATTGTTAGATCACGCTAAGTCGGATCACATGCCATCGATCAAGAACCGGTCAAACTGCCCATAAAAGATGGCACAGAGTCAATACACATAAGACAGTATCCTCCTTTGAAAGTACAAGAAGAAGTTCATAAAACAATTATGAAGCTGAAAAACAATATTGTTGAGCTTAGTGACTCGCTATATAACGCACCCGTTTTAATCGTGCCTAAACTACACCAAAAGAGACAGTGGAGACTATTCACAAATGTCAAAAGACTAAATGAGTGTCTGAAAAAAAGGGATTGGCTACTCATAAGTACATCTGGCGCAACAAAAGAAGCTTAAAGATTTCGAATATTATGCCTCCTGGGACTGCAAAATGGATACTGAACAGTCATCGTAGACGAAGAATCTTGACGTATTTTAGCTTTCAGCTCTCCCACGGCAAAAAAAACAATATCGAGTCCCCCCAGGAGCAAAAAAGCAAGTAGGCCTTTATATTGTCGTTCGATGTCCCGGCACTACAAGATATCCCGCGATGTGTCTCGTATGTTGATGATGGAGATATATTATTTAACGTGGATGCTGCGATTAATGTCATGGGAAAGCTGGATATTCTCCTTGAAGGAAGTAAGACACACATAGGGGAGACGTGTGCTGAGATTTTTTGGATTAAAGTTCGACAAGGTGGGATGTCGATGACTGAGGGCCGATATGAATAAATAAAAAAAAAATGGCCACGACCTACAAACATGAAAGAACTAAGACTTTTTTTAAGTCTTTGTATTCATGTAGGCAAGTTCATACTAGCCAATCCAACTGTGTCCCACACATTATATCAGTCTCTAGGAGGAAAGCGTAACGCAAGGAACAAATTGACATACGTTCCTTTGCAGGGGAACGCAAAAATGACACATGTGTTTAATGCATTAAAGGAGGCTTTGGTCACAAATGCTATAGTATTTTCAGACTTGGCACAAGGTGCTCAGCCTGTCCGACTAAAAGCTGATGCATGTAGAGTCAGTGAGGGCTGCGTCCTCACACAAATGCAAGAACTGAATGGTAAAATGGTCCACCAAACAATCACTTATTGCTCTAGTCTTTAAGTAGTATGTATTGTCCTGGCATATATTTGTAGAAGAGGCCTATTCAATATTATGGGCTAGTACAAAGGTATGTTACCGTTACGAACACGGTCGTGAATTTGAAATCTGGACCGATCATAAGCCAAATGTGACTATGCAGAAAATCAAAATGGCTAATGAGAGCCAGCTGCGATGGTCGCGTGACTGTTAGCGTGCGGTGTGGGGTACTAATAGTAAAGTGCTTGTTAGAGTACAATGTAGTAGACTTTAAATAAAGTGCAAATGTATATATTTATTTCTGACCTCATCATTGGTTTTATACCTATGTTTGTGCTAGTGTTCAGCCGCTTGGGCTGACCAGGGTAAAACCCATATGGTCAGTATGAGAAATCTATGCGGAACACTTTAACACTTCGATGCTTTTCTATTTCAACTTCTCTGCGACTAAATCTCACGCTGATCACATGATGCCTTTCCGCATAGGTTGTGACCCACATAGAACCGCAGCTATTATTAGAATGATGCGGAACCTAATCTGCTCTCGGAAGTCGGTTAAGTGATAACTCAACTTTTGAGAGTAATTTGAGCAACTTGAATAGCTCTCGGGAGCGAGCTAACTCTGATGACTTAGCTCTCGGGAGTGAGCTGACTCTGATGACTTCCATAAATCAAAGATGGTGTTTTGCTGTAAAATCTGGCCTGAGACCTGTAGTCTCTCACTCCCCTCAATTTTACAATCAACAAGGGCTGAAGTCTGAAGGCTGAAAATTGGAAACGGAAGACTAATGAAGGTTGAAGACTTAAGACCTGATTGTGAAATTGTTCACTCTGTAGATGGATTGGGCGATAAGCGTTGAACCAATGTATATTTGTCGACGACGTTTACGAATTGGTGCTGTTGAGCATTGTCTCCTGAAAATTATTGAAAACGTTGACTTTGCTGAAGAAGAGTAGACGATCTCCTGTACAGTGACAGGCTTCACGACTGGCGTGGATAATCTTCTGTACGGGGATAGGCATCACAATTTCTCAGGTAAAATACTCGAGATTTTCTTGAAAAATATATATTGCTTGCTGAATCGGTGTGGACTGTGGCGTGGATGCTGGGGGACAGCTTCCTTCTGCGTTGTGGCATATTGGTTTGACTTTGTGATGTGGCCTGAGAGGCTGAAACTCGGAGACTGTGAGGTTAAGGTTTTCTCTTGGGTCTTGGAATGTGCGGCTCTTATGCTGCGGTCTGGTTTGCTATCCTTAGTATGGTTGCTTTTAAAAAAAAGTTAAATTTCTGATTGAATTGACCAACGAAATTCGTGTAGTGATAAATTCTACCCATTGAGGACAAAAATTCAGGCTCCAGTGGTAAAAAAAAAATGACTTTTGTTTTTTGTGCTGGTACTCACAACACATAGAGGGGGCCCTGGGCGGGTTGGAGACCGTGTGAGGCTGTGGTCTCTGTAGGGCCTGTGGGCTGCGAAATTCACAATTTAGTTTGTATCCTGCGAGTGAATTTCTATACAAATTGTCACAGGTATGCAACTTTTACGATATCACGCATAAAAGTTAAAAAGAACCAGTAAGTTACTAATATTATGTGTATCGATAAATACAAATTGACTGCGGGATTCAACTTAATTTCAGAGTATTTTATGTTAAAACCCATTCGCTCAAGTAAATACTTGGGCGTCTATCGATAGGTACAAGTTTATGAACAAATATATAGTTATATATTGCGTGTACATTATTTATAATTTCATTTTTACATACAACACAAACAGTTTGTACACACTCTTTTTACAAGGTACAAACAGTCAGAGATAGAAGCACAAAGCATTTGACACTTACCTTAAAATACTTACCTTTACTATAGATTGAACTATGTTGATACTGGCATCCGAGTCATTAGTCTGTCGCGTATGTCGGTAAATGTTAGCGTGCGGTGTGAGAACTAATAGTAAAGTGCTAGTGTATCTAAAAGTATGGTGCATTCGAATGAGTTTATTTATGATCTCACTCTCAGTTATATACTGATGGTGTTTGTACTAGTGTTCAACCACTTGGGTTGGCCAGGGTAAAAACTCATATGATTAGTATGATAAACCTTATGCAGAACACTTTAGCACTCGGATATATTTTCTAGAAATAAATATATCAATGTTCTCGGTTACCATACTCAGTCTCAGACCTCGGCTCTCGGCTAGCCGGTGGCCCGTATTCTATAAATAGAATAATCTGAGAAGAAGTCTCAAATTACTCTTACGTTCTCTCAGGCTGACCCACCTATACTTATATTAATTTGAGAACAAGTCCCACATTAGACTCTTATGTTAATAAACGTACTCTTAAGCAGTACGTAAATTATAAACGTACTATTAAAAGCACGTGTATTAAATGGTTTTTAACGGTTATATTTATAAGTACCTTTTCCATTTTACAAATCAGATATTTTGCCCCCGACCCATTAAAGGGACTGTGGACAAAGCCAAAGAGTATATTTGTAGTAGGTCTATTAAGAGATCTAGATAAACACTCCAAAATATACATCTGAATACTTCGGTAGCGAGATGGCTCAACCGAACATAGGTTTCTAGAGACCCTTAATGGTTACCTAGTTTAACCTCCGCTCAGCCAACCAGATGTGCCAGTCTGATATTGGCAAGTCGGTAATTCTTGATAAGTGGCCAGTTATTGGTTAAGACAATAACTAAGGACATCAAGAGTATTTTTTTCTTTTTTTCTTCTTTTTTTTCTAAAGATAGGATTTTACTAGTTATAGTAATTCGTGCGACGAAACAAGTAATACTAGTTTCGACGATAACGATAACGAAAACATAAATAAAATCCCTTCGGCGAAATCAGTACTGGGAGGATGATATATAGGCAATGTCTCAGCCTTACAATCCCCCAGAGTATTGCTGATTTCTATGAGGCATACCTAACTTTATTACCAGACTAAAATTCGTATACTTAAAAGACTTGTTAAAAGACTTTAAAATTTTATTACGTTTAGTAGCTCTAAGATGTTTATACCGCCTTAAGAGACCAATATTTACAAAACAGCGCTTGGAACCTCTGAAGTGGTGGTTCTGAGGTGCTATCAAATTGCGACTTAGAATCGAAACTGTAAAGCATATATCCACTCGTGTTTGATCTACAGGGTATCGTAGCTGACCCACTAGCTTGTTGTATTGTGTGATTGTTACGACGTCTGAGCTTGCCGCCTTTTTCGAGAGACATGCATGTTTGTCTGTTACTTCATAGTTCGATTCTAGAATTGGCACCTATGCTGGTTTACAGTCTATCAACCCTTATTCCTGCAATATTTCTCTTAGATATCGTTGTTGATGGAGATGTACTTTTCCAGGGTGTATTTCCACTTGGCACTCGAGAAGCCATAACGGTAGGCCCATATCAACAGTGTTCCATTTGCCTTTCATTGCGTCAGCTAGCATCTGTCCGTCGGTCTTACTCTGGCATGCTGCAATTTTGTCATCTACGTGTACAATAATGAAACAAGGTCCACTGTGTGTTTGTTTGATGAACAGTGCTCCATCCGATTGTGCTTGTTTATAACTGTGCTGTACAGCAAATCGATGGATAGCTTTAAACCAGTAGTGTCCGCTAGGTGGTAGACCGTATACGCACCGGTCAACTCGACATACAGCCTTTGTTCTTGAGCCATTAAGAAACACCTCTGAAGGTGAAAAAGGTTCTCACTTAATCTATGATCCAATCCAAAGGTAGTGTCGCCACGTCTTCAACTGATCGTGGCTTCCATTGTTATCTTTGACCTTGTACGTTTAGATTGCACTCCTCCGATATTTCGGGAAGCCCTTATGCCGATCAGAGATTTTCTATATTGATGTTTCCGTACTCCCGGCACTTCGGTTCCGAGATTAATTTCCATCTGTAATATTTATGTGTCCCTCTCTGAGTTTAGATTCTCTCCTTGGTTGATGCTGGGATAAACCTTGTTGAGCATCCGGTGTTTGACCGTAGTTTTATGCCTGGTAAACAATCTTGGTTTACTGTGATCAATAATGAAGTACATCGGATGTGTGTTGTGAATATTTAAATCGTTAAACATCGTACCCCTTATTCACCTAAAAATAAAAAAACCCAAAGAAAGTACATAAGACCGAAATGCGTTATTTTTTTTGTTGTGCAATGAAGAGGCGCATGGTTCGTTTTGAAGTGTAAGGAGTTAGAATAAAATTTTAGTCCATAATCCACTTCACATCAAATATACAGCCTTTGTTATTTTCGCCTAGTGCTATGTCCCCCTGAGTCAGCTTCAGTACACTGCCAATCTGTTGGTGAGTAATATTTGCATGGCTATGCGACCCGTGGCAACGCACCGTGCTATTTGGGGTGAGCACAATAAACGATGAACAACTTATTGTTTTGCACACCAAGTACGAGTTATGCTTGCATTCGCTTCTTTGATGAATAAAAAAATAGTGTTTTTTTTATTACGTATATATTGATCAATTTCTTCTACTCCTCACATCCAATAGTTCTGCGTTGGAAAAGCAATACATTTGAGTAGATTGACCATACTCGATTTAAAACATAGTTTGAATTGAAGCCCCATCAGATCTATTCAGGTGATGGCCAAATATACTACATCGCCGCAGCAAAGTGTCTCGGGAACGGTCTCAGAGCTGGCTTCCTCGTAGAATACGGTCGCACAAGCAGACATTTAACAACCGATAACTTTCCCGCGTTATCCTTAAGGTAAAACATGGACTTATAACTGAAATGAAAGTGAAGTAAAAAATTTGTAGTTTAATGACGAGGGTTTCTGGCTCAAACTTACAGGCGCAGAAAACGAAGATGGGTAAAGAAAAACATGAGAAACTTGTATCTAATCGGAGCCTGACAATGTAAACTAGCGCAGCTTACTAGTAACAACATTTGCGAGGACTGTCGGAATCCTTGTTTCATCTAATCTGTCGTTGTTTTCCGATTTCAGGTTCATAGTGAAAGTCGAGTTTCACATCAGTGGATTTATTAGAAGCTTACATCTACTAAAAGTATATAATTATGTGACCGACATAAACTGAATTGATATTCGAACTGAGGCACATAGTGGAGGATGGCGCGGGAGGTTTTAATTTTGCAACACTGATGTATGGAGCCCAACCATTTTTTTTTTATTTGCGCCGCAAACTTGTAAAGACTGCTATTTGCTGAAAGATTTTTCCTTCTACTTTGGGAGAAATATCCTGGTATATATTGGGCATTACCATAACAGAACGATAGTGGAATTTAACTTCACTTTCCAGCGCTGCTGACTGATTGATGTGGGTATGTATACTGTTTGCGCACAGAAAGATTTTTTAAATTTACTCGGAAAACAAAAAAGCTATTACATGCTGTGTTTATTTGGTGCAAAACAAGAACGGTTAAAATATAAATTGAAGACAAACTGAAACGTATGATATTTTTTTTAAAAAGCTTTACAACAAGAAAGCCAACAATAACGGATGAATATAAAACTTGAAAGGAATAAACAAAATTAATATGCTGTGATTGTCACAATATCAATGATATGTAGATAAGAGGATCTCTCGTATTGTACCTACTTTTTTTTTTACATTGTTTAGATTCTTATCACGTCGAGGTACTATTGTTTCATTGAAGTACTATATGGTGTATTTATCGTCTAGCACTCATTTCGCCAAATGTAGTGATTTGCCGCAGTTCATCATCATCAGTTCGTTCGTGTGCGACTGCTGATTTGAGGACTGACCTGGCGGGATACCGCTTACTCCGTAGTACTAATCTGCACTCCTATCTTAGTACAGTAACATGTCGTGGACGTGCCAAGAAATACATGACCAACTGTAGTGGCTACTCTAGTGAGTAACAAACTCCTGATATTCCACATATTAAATTTCATGTTAGGATTCCATAAATAAGAAGTACAGCTCACCAGGCATATAGTGACACATGGTTAAACATAATGTTTTCTATACAAATAGTGAAGCCCCGCTATTAAATATATCAAATGGCATTATGTTCAAAGGCTCTAAATGTGAATGGACACGACCGACCGGTCGAGCATAAACATACCCTAAATAAGCGATGCGCTCATTGTAGGTCCAAGCTAAGAACATAATCTCGCACGATCGGATTGTACTTCACTCCGCAGAGATGGAAGTGCAGACATAATCAAACGAACCCAATCACAACATATCATTTTTCGTCCTTCAAGCAAAAGGTACAAGTTCGTCAAGTCAATAGACATCGAGGCGATAATTTAGCACCTCCGTGCCTGATCTGACCGTGTACTACTAGCCACCGTACGTCCAATCAAGAAGAATTTAAGCATACAGTAATGACCGACCATGTACGAGTAAAGAGCAGACGGCTTAAATATTAGATTGTAAGAAAGCAATCATACAGTGAAGTGCGACTAGTGGACTAATACGGTACCAAGTATTCATGCATGAGGTGAATCACTTTCTTGCTGTGCCAGTGTTTTGCATTACGGCGTCGGGGGGGAATTTTATATTTCGTGCCTGGGTTGCGAAAGTACTCTGTATTCATTACTTAATACCTAACAACTACGAAATACCAGTGCCTGAAAAATCAATTTGGAACCCGCGTGCAGGCTGCCAAAGCCATCAATTGTTCGCTGTGATGTCACCAGTATTGTTCTGCCTGTTACCAAGTGCTATAGTAATCAATGAACACTGAATTACAAGTACTGAAGGTAGTAATGATCTGTGTGTAATATCTACTGGTCTACCATGTAGTAGCTTAATACCATTTCTCATATATGGTAGATAATTGTATGTTATTTTTTAGTGCCCCTCACATATCCCTGGCGGCTGGTTACATACAAGGTCACATAAAGCGAGATGCAAACGTTAAGTGATCCTGAATGAATCGACGTTATGTGTGAATAGCCCTATATTCATGGGCGTAGGGATCTTTCTAATGATTTTGGTAGTATACTAAAATGGTAGCAAGATGCGCAAACTGTAAAAGATCGTTAGACATTGATAAAACATACCGAGGACCTACAGATACACATTTGATATGATATGCTCTAGAGGTGTTGTCTATCTTCGTTATCGGCGAGTGCTTGGCTGACTTCACGTGTGCTTCACCTTCAAGTGTAGGCGGTTAATCGACTACTTAACATATGACTAGATTTGACATAAGAAAGCACCTGTTTCATTAAAAAGAATCATATCGCTGGCTAAACGATTATTTCACTGTGTTTCCTAGACAAATAAGTGCTACACTAATATCTGGTGGGATGTGACTACAATATGCTGCCCGGAGCACGGACTCACCTTATCAAAAATGTAACAAATTGGTATCAAGAAAATTAATAACGATTCCGATTGGTTTTCATATACGTCGTTGGCAATAACACAAGGACCATACAACAAAATAAGTGATCAAATGTAGTCTCCCGAATGTATCGAATATACCAATTTATTTAAATGCTCAATTACAAGAGCGGGAGTACCTAAGTGTGCTGTTCCGAAGTCATCAACCCTGATTCACATCATTCATTTTAATAATTATTCATTCACCTATATTCATTCTATTTCATAAATACCCTACTAATCCATGGCTACTTATTGGTGCACTATCGACTGCCTCAAATCATCTGGCAGTCCCTCCTCAATAGTCTCAGCATGACCTCTCATTAATTTTACTACATTATCAGTTATTAACTCATTGCGCATTTCAGACATCTCCTTCAGCCTTAATATTAAATCCACGGCTTCGATCTGGGGTCGAAGTATCGGAAGACAACAAGGCATTAGGACTACAAAAACGATATACGACTTCCTGCACCCTCGTTGTTGGCGGCATGCAAGAGCTTTCTACGCAATATAACTTTGTACGCAATACACGATGCACTAAATTTGTGAAAATGAATGCACACACCTCGTTGTGGCCCGTCATAAACTCAGTCACATCAGCGGTCTCAAGTTGTGATATGTAGTAGGTCCACAGTGCCTCGTTGGCCCGCTTCACCTTTGTTTTCAGCCATCGATCAAAATTGGGGCAGGCCATGAACTCACTGTACAAGGCGACTATATCAGCATTGCGGGTCAGTGTCAGCCCTGTAGCAGACATTATGAACAGCAGTTGACTAGAAAGTCATGAACAGCAAAGGCATTACATACTGGTATTTTATATGAATATGTAGTCAAGCTACATGTTCACACTACTAGAGCAGAGTGGGCGGTTGACTAGGAATGAACAGGCTTCCCCATCATTGATACACTCGGTCACTGTCGCTTTTGTCCTGAACGACGCCTGGGTACATTTCTATATACAGCACATCGGATAGTGGTGACATACGCAGATCCCTAGTTGTGTAGAAACGTACAGTTTACCACACTATTGAGGATGCATGCTCGCGTGTCTTGCCAGGAGAAAGGCTTACCGTGTGGCTCTGCTGTGGCTATCAGTTTCAGCACATCACGTTTATTGAAGTTTTGGATTTTGGGGATGGGTCGCCACGCCGTTACTTTCTTTTGAAACGGAATGAGCGATGCGAAGTACTTCTCCAATGGCGCCAGGAAGCTTTGTGTGACGTGCGTGAAATGCTATGGGACGGGTCACATGCATGCACAGACGCAAGGTTGTATGAGCATCAAGTATAGGGATAAATATACTTATTTCAATTTGTATAAATTATTATGGGACGGGTCAGATGCATGCACAGACGCAAGGTTGTATGAGCATCAAGTTTATGGATAATTATATTTATTTCAATTTGGATAGATTATTATATGCCTAATAGTGTGTGTGTGTTCCGCCCACATAATACTCCAGCGTGCTGAATGGCGTCAGGAGCGTGTATATGAACAGACAGAGTGGCATAACAAAGGCAACGCAGTGGAATAAGCCAAAATAAAACACTTAGACCTTTACGTAAACATCAAGCATCACGTGATATATGAGACGTAGGAGGCAATGAGCAGGAACGGCGACGATTGTAACTGATAACAGTCTTCGAAAACAGAACAAAACCCAGGGAAAAGATACATGTTGTAAGAGATGATGCTAAAAAAGTGAAGCATACACAGTATTTACTAGTTGGTTAATTGTCTATGCTATCTATCTGCAGAGTACAGAGCTTTCGACTGTATATATCGTATACATAGGTATAAACGTATGGACAGATTTAGAGATCTGAAATCACAAGAGCACCTTGTAGCCCGATTGTAATGCATGTCACAACAAGGGCTGATATCTCGACAGCATTTTGCCAACACAAATTCAGGCTCTTGCACTGAGTACATTCTTAACTTGATGAGGGAACGATATATAAATATACAAAAGCACATGAAACAGGTGTATTGTACCGTAACCCCCCCCACCCCCGAGTGTATCAATCATTCGTTGAGAACCCTCGAGCACACACAATACACTTGATATGATAGCCTGGTACTCCCATTCCAAGGTCTGAAACCTTACCTTAATGAACACACACAATACGTGATATAGTAGCTTGGTACTTCCATAAGGTCTGAAACTTTACCTTAATGAACTCCCACAATACACTTGATATAGTAGCCTGGTACTCGCATTCCAAGGTCTGAAACCTTACTTTAATGAACACACACAATACACGTGATATAATAGCCTGGTACTCGCATTCCAAGGTCTGAAACCTTACCTTAATGAGCGCTTCATTTTGGGCCCCGAGGATTTGAATACATTTTGTTTTGTCGGATGCATTGCGATAACTTGGATCACCGCTGTGTGGTTCAGGAAGCCATTCAGCACATGAGCGCACGATCACGGATTGAGCTTACAAAACGAGCGAGGAGAAACAGGCACGCGTTAGAGTATCATACAATTTCAGCTGGTGTCTTTTGAGACAAGAACCGAAAGGTTCGCACACACTGCAAAACTGTACACGAGCACTTACTCAGCCAACTGTCCGCCGAAGCTACTGCGTTGTAGACTGTCGATGTCGGTCGAATTGGGCACCGCCAGCGATAACGGCATTTCGGCACTGAATGCAGTAATCCTCCTCAACAGTTCACGATCCTGTAAAGCCGTTCACAAACAAAACAGTAGCTTTAGTCCATACCTCGGCGGAACTCGAACCCTACCTACGCTGTATATTTATATGTATGTATGTATGTATATATTTATGTATGTATGTATGTATGTATGTATGTATGTATGTATGTTTGTATGTATGTATATATGCATGCATGCATGTATGTATGTATGTATGTATGTATGTATGTATGTATGTATGTATGTATGTATGTATGTATGTATGTATGTATGTATATATATATATGTATGTATGTATGTATGTATGTATGTACGTATGTGTATGTATGTATGTATGTATGTATATATATATACATATATATATATGTGTGTATGAATTAGACAAGTCATTGGAACACATACTGTATAGAATCAAACGTACCCAGGCCTTGCGCGTTTGCTCAAGCATCAAGCTCTGCCGATGAGTGCAAGTTGGCTACTACTGGGAAAGACGCTTACTCGCGAACACCTGAGATTCGCATACCATACTCACAGCCTGCCCCGCACTCATCAACTGGCAGGTGTAAGCACACACTGGCAGAGACACAGCCACACAACACAGTGTCATCGAAACACACATGCAGTAGAGCCAACACACATACACCGTGGACGTGGCTTGAGATACCACGGCACAAGAACAATACGGAAGTCACCTGAAACCACGGATTATGTGAAGGAAACGCATTAAGGTACTGCAAGCAGCTCACAGGCGGACGAGTGCAGACGTGCTGAGCAACGGTGGAACAGCGAAAGACGAGTGTATGGAGTGAACAAGCACACACACAATAGAAGCAGTGAAACATGTGCGTACTAAGTAAACAAGCACACACACAATAATAGCAGTGAAACATGTGTGTACATAGTAAACAAGCACACACACAATAGACCCGTGACATCTGTACAGGGACGCCCCACTACCTTCTCCAAAGTGGGGGTCAAGTCTGTGTATAAACCTGGTTTTGCAAACAGAGATCCCTTTGCGTTCTTGGAGGTCATGTAGCCGAGAGGCGAGCCCATGATACCACCAGCTGCCGCGGGAGGCTGCGCAGAAATTAGTAGGGATTAGTGGGGTATTAGTCTGCAATGGTCTTACAATGGACTATGAGCGCTGCCCTCTCAGACTCAGGGGTGTACATCCATGTATGTATAACAAAGGGCAATACACATAGTATGGTAACCCCTGCTTGTAATGTACACACATTAGAGTATCCTGTCTTATATACGGTATGCATAGTAGATGCAAACTTGTCTACATATGATGAGAATGTACGGAAATAGAACGTATGCTCACCCATTGCCCAGATATTGATACCTTTGTCTTCTTTAAAGTCGCCGGCAGACGGATGATATGTGGCCAGTGGTCCAGTGCTGTGCCGAAATAAGGGTTTGTAACACCGATAATACACCTTGGCGGCTTATTAATTGGCTTGGCCCAATCCTTGAAGTTTGGGTCATGGATAGTGAAGAAAGGCCTGTGCAATAGTACGTGGATTTGTTTAAGACCATGAATTCCACTATGTGATATATATATATATATGGATAGTGAAGAAAGGCCTGTGCAATAGTACGTGGATTTGTTTAAGACCATGAATTCCATGTGATATGATATATATATATATATATATATATATATATATATATATATATATATATATATATATATATATACATGTATGTATGTATGTATGTATGTATGCATGTATGTACATACATACACACACACACACACATATATATATATATATATATATATATATATATGCATACATACACACATACATACATACATACATACATACACACACACATATATATATATATATACATATATAGTACGTATACATATCCGTACATTCACACACATAAATATGTCCTCAAACAAATGTCGCAACGTGTTATGTACATACAAGAACACATGTCAATTATTAGACAGATGATCGGAAGTCAGTGATTATAAGTACTGCCCTGTTGGTGAGCGCATATCATATTAATTAAACCATATGCGATACGGGTGCAGACACAAGCCCAATCTTGCAGAATACGGGCTGGCGTAAACATATTGTCTTTGAACATATTGTCCTCAAATACATTGTACTGACGTACGATACATAACTATGGTCCTACACACACGCCTAGAACGCACCTGTACTCGCAGTCGTATTTGAGAGGCGCTATAAGCGACACCAGTCCCAGAACAGCTTCAGAGCAACTGTAGTGGAAACAAAAGGGAACAACTGTTTAGCCACACCGCACCTAGTAGACTATCCGATAACGGTAAGCGGCTTGTAGACATGTAATTATGGAAAGGTTATTGGATATGCATGAATAGTAATGTACTAAGTAGGTACAAGTTTTATGTGCAGTATATATATATATATATATATATATATATACATACATACATACATACATACATACATACATACATTGCATACATACATACATACATACATAAAACATACATACATACATACACATACATACATACATACGTGCATACGCACATACATATTGGCATACATACAATACATATCAATACACATACACACACACACACACACACACACACACACACACACACACACACACACACATATATATATATATATATATATATATATATATATATATATATATATATATATATATATATATATATATATATGATGTATACATATATATATATATACATATATATATATATATATATATATACATATATATATATATATATACATATATATAAACAGAAACCACACCATACCTGGCGGGAGAATCGGAACTGACCACGATGGGTTGGCCAGTTAGCACCAGCTCCCATATCAGCCACATGTCCGATAGCATGTACTGAAACTGCGAGGTCAGCGTACACTGTGAGTGTAAAAGGGAAAGCAAAGTGAACATATAAACCACAGGTATGGCTATGTGAAGAGATGTTGAGTATGTGATGTTCAGTACTCCTACTACGGGGTTATCACAAAGCTGCGATCTATGGGTTCGATTCCTCGATATCCCAAACTTTTCTGTGCTAGCGTGTTGTCGCAGCGCTCCCGAGTCCTGGAGACAAGGGGACTCGTGCCTACTCGTGCGTAATAGGTAACAGTGTTGTGATATCCTCGTAGTAGCAAGCAGGTTAACCACTCCTACTACGGGGATATCACATGTGTGGGGTGTGCGCATAGACCCGAGGTTAGTTGAATATGAAGGAATATCTGTACCCCCCAGGTTTAACACACGAGCCTATGGCTGTTGTGACCCAATCACTGTAGGTTCAGGAATGATATTCATATATATATATATATATATATATATATATATATATATATATATATATATATATATATATATATATATATATATATATATATAAATATATATATATATATGTGTGTTTGTGTTTGTGTGTGTGCATGGGAATATGTGTGTGTATGCAGCAGATTTAACGGACCGACGAGTGCTTCACGTCCAGGATATGCGTAGTGTGTGCGTGTGGCAAGTGATATATAGGTGTCCGTGGGTTATTGTACACGCATTTCAACATATGATTATTGGTAGACGTTTATTCTGCTATTATTAACGGACAGAGTACATACTTATATACACAGTGAATAGTTCAGTATCACACATACATCCTTCACCACATATACACATACCTACACAGTAAATAGCTCACTACACACACACACATACACACACACCTCCACGCCAGCCCGGCCCGCACATACCGTCCGCATAACCTCCACCTCCCGCACAGCTGAGTAGGAAGATTTAAAGAGATCGCCAATAAGGAAGTCTGTGGAGTTGTATGTCTCTGCCCCAACACTGGCACAGATGTCTTCGCCCAGCAGACTGAGCTCGTGCACGCCAGGCTGCAATGTGCGCGGCCATTGGGCCGTATCATCCATCGCTTGCTGTGTGTATCGGGTTGTACCGTAGGTCGCATGCAGAGAGGGGATGTGTTTATAGTGTCAGATATGATGTAGTTGTGGATATGAGTTATGTTTATAGTGTCAGGTGTGATGTAGTTATGGATATGATTTATGTTTATAGTGTTAGGTGTGATGTAGTTGTGGATATGAGTTAATTCATAGTGTCAGGTGTGATGTAATTGTGGACATGAGTTCTTTTAAGTGACAGGAGTTCTATTTATAGTGTTAGGTGTGATGTAGTTGTGGATATGGGTTATAGTTATAGTGTCAGGTGTGATGTAGCTGTGGATATGAGTTCTTTCTATAGTGTCAGGTGTGATATAGTTGTAGATATGAGTTCTATTTATAGTGTTAGGTGTGATGTAGCTGTGGATATGAGTTCTATTTATAGTGTTAGGTGTGATGTAGTTGTGGATATGAGTTCCTATCCATAGTGTCAGATGTGATGTAGCTATGGATATAAGTTCTATTTAAGTGTCAGGAGTTCTATTTATAGTGTTGGGCGTGATGTGGTTGTGGATATGAGTTCTATTTTTAGTGTCAGGTGTGATATAGTTGTGGATATGAGTTCTATTTATAGTGTTAGGTGTGATGTAGCTGTGTATATGAGTTCTATTTATAGTGTTAGGCGTGATGTAGTTGTGGATATGAGTTCTATTCATAGTGTCAGATGTGATGTAGCTATGGATATAAGTTCTATTTAAGTGTCAGGAGTTCTATTTATAGTGTTAGGTGTGATGTAGTTGTGGATATGAGTTCTATTCATAGTGTCAGATGTGATGTAGCTGTGGATATAAGTTCTATGTATAGTGTTAGGTGTGATGTAGTTCTGAATATGAGTTTTATTTATAGTGTTAGGTATGATGTAGCATCGGCGCGATCTAATATAGCCCTGTACGAATAAAGGGATCGATGCCACATCACTACATGTACACTCTCGTATAGTGCGATATTGGGTTGATCGGAATTTATTGTAGTATGACTGGTTTAATAGGAACCTACTATAGTATGATTGGTTTAATATGAATTTATTATAGTATGATTGGTTTGATAGTATTTTATTATAGTATGACCGATTCAATAGAAGTCTACTATAATAAGCATGGTTTAATAGGAATTTACTATAGTATGATTGCTTTTTTAAGAATTATTGTACTATGGCTGGTTTAATAGGAATAGAAATTTACTATGTTATGATTGCTTTAAAAAAAATTCATTATAGTATGATTGGTTTAATAGGGGCATACAAAACATTGCCGCTGGACGGACCAACTGAGAAGAATAGGGATAGAAGCACAACGCGAATAGAAACTGTGTACGTTAATGTTAGTGCAATAAACCTTTCATGGAGAGTGAAGTGTGGCCTCCTATGCTGAGGAACGGATACACACCGGGACAAACTAATACGCACTGTAACAAACTAATACGCACTAAAACGAACTAGTACACCCTATGAACCAAAACGCACTGTAACAAACATCCGGCTTCATACAATACGGTTCGCTAAAATACAAGTACAACCCAGCCTAACCCCACCCAACCCGACCAAACAATACCCAACTCAACCCAACCCAACCCAACCCAATACCATACAATACCATACAATACAATACAGCAATCGAGACCTGCAGGCGTCACATGCAACTGACCCTTAAGACGGCCTGCCCGTTTTTGAAGTACTCAGGTGCGATGGTCTTTACGATTTCGTTCGCGAGACCCACGTACGGATACCTTGATAGGACTACCACCGACTTCTGGTAAAACCCCCCGGCGTAGTGTGTGTGTCAGGCACTTGTCTGCATGATGAAGATAAGAAATCCAACAACCCCTTATTAGTTTAATTTGAGATATATGTGTTGTGTGACCTATGGATGTGTGGTGTATACTTATAGATAGGTAGACAAACCACTCTATTTCTGGTAGGTATCGCAGCGCAGTGTGATATTGAGTTAGATAGACAAGAAGTACAAGATATATTTGACGCCCCCTGATGGTCTCCATGTGATATGCTTATATGTGTTTATGTTATACACAAAGTTTCTGCTTGTCTCGCCTGCTATGGTTTGAGCTATCCAGAGCCCGTTTCAACGCTAATGTTAATACTTACAGGCGCATGGGATACAGTTCCAAAGACATGTGCCTATGCCTAAGCTACAATTGTACAATCTACACACACACACACACACACACACACACACACACACACACACACACACACACACACACACACACACACACATATATATATATACATAGGATGATTGGGTAAACATACGATAATAATGAAAGACATAAATGAAGTAACTTGACGGCAGGCGGAGAGAATGTGCACATGACCCCAACACCCATGCACGCACCTGAAGTACACGCTGCCGTAGTAGTGCCTTGGGGGTGTACTGCGTTTAGTAGGCTTCAGCCAGCCCGGACTTGGGGAGGAGTCGGCCCCATCTATCGGAAGAACGTAATGTATATAGAGGTTCAGAATCTGTATGTGTACTTGCCCGAACGGAATCATGGATTTTATATACTTTAAGTGTTTTCTCAGACAGATTCAGAGACATTTGAATTTGTAGTATACTTTCCTGAATAATTCGTACAATAACGTTCATTGCTTAAAAACTGTGATTCCGTGATCATGGGCATAGAAATTGCGTATCCGTGCATACAAGCCAGTGCACGATAAATCACACGGTCTCATATATATATATATATACGGAGTCATGTATACTGTGAAGTACAGTGGGGCTAGGTGTGAAAAATAGTAAGCCGCTTAAGAGCCGAAGTACAACTGAAACCTCCTTGATGGTAACTGCGCTATTACGGGTCCGCTATGCCACATCGCAGTCACTCAGACTGCGGCATAGCACTGATTGGAATGCAGTAAGGCTGTACATGTTGGCTGGTCTCTACATACACAACGGGGAGTGTGTATGTGGCTCATACACTCAAAGTACCGAGAATCTCAGGGTAGGCCGTCGTACAAAGCGAACACTAACAAGGAGTGGGACTTGGCACGATCGAAAAGTTTATCAAACCAAACCAATGCATTCATGTCGTACACATAGAAGTATC